>JAHWFP010053666.1:0-22002 GCA_023313725.1 Lithobius niger | reverse complement strand
GAAGAAGTGTACGCACCTGCCGTCAGTCGTTGGGCGTCGTCGTCCGTCATACGTCTGCGCATAACGCCTTTCCCCTACTAAATACTGATGCGAACTTATCTCAGTTGCCTTCTGGATTTAAACGTCATCGTGCCCGAGCGTAAAGAATTAATACCTAATTTACTAAGACTTTCTATTTAATTACCTACTTAGGTCGCTACAAGTCTTTCTTCATTTGCATTGCCAATTTGGGCGCGATCAAATTAAAAAACTCAGCTTAGCTGACTGACACGGTTAATAACGAAAGGATTGTGCAGTGCACCATCCGTTGCCGTCAGTCGTCGGAAGGGGACGGAACGGAACGGAGTAGTGTGCTACAATCTTAAGACTGTGGCGTCAGTTCAGTCATAGGAGTTGAGTTGTGTTTGGGTGGATAAGCAACTTGACTAAACCGGAAGTTTAAGAGCGCGACATCAAAAAACGTACCGCCACGCCAATCGGCACTCGTGGCCGTATGATCGGAAATTTACACCCAACGCACTAGGTTTAATCCCCCTAAACCATCTTTCAACATGGCGGAGAAAGTAGACGACGCCTAGTATAAGGCAGTACTAAACTGGTATAACGGTACTAAATTAGATTTAGTAATTTTTTCAATTTTTCTGCTGCTACGACATTTTAACTTGGTTAAACTTACTGTTGTCACAAGAAGATGACTCATTCTACACCGGTTTTCGTGCAAATATCATGCATTCATAAGCACCCCGTCTCGTGTGTTAACAAAAATACGATATTTACTTCCCCAACAATCGGCGTTAAGGTTTCGTTCGACTGTCAAACTTTGTTACAAAACACAATGGCACCTACGCCTGGCAATATAACAATCTATTATCTTACCTACGTTTGATACATCACAAACAACGTAGTACAGTGTATTTCACGGAATATTCCACCGCCTACGGTGGAATTCCACTCGTCTACGAGCGGATCAACCGCGAATACCTACCTCATGGCGGCTTGGTCAGGGGGAAGTAGCAGACGCGCTTTGTATTCTGGGTACATTCGTGAGTCACGCTTGCTATCGAAGACTACGCACTTCGGCTATGCATTTGAGCTGGGAGTTGCTTATCCATCCAAACACCACTCAACTCCTATGGTTCAGTCAACACAGCAAAATTTGTTTCCAGTACTTCATTGATGAAAAAAACTATTTTTAGGTGAAGTAGATCGGTTTGAGGATTGCTCCCTGTTAAAACAATGGACCCACAACTGTCATACATACAAAAACGATTTAATTTTCAGCATTAATTGCATGTCTTGCTCACAATTTTAAATGGTAAAACACTTGAAAACCTGACACACCAGCAGCTCTGGCTGCCTCAGGACTTTAAGTGTTTTACCTTTTAAAATTGTGAACAATGCATACAATTAATGCTGAAATTTAAACCGTTTTGAGTGTAAGACAATTATTGTGGGTCCATTGCTTTATCAGGGAGCAAACCTCAAACTGATCGCCCTCCTTTGCCAGAACGAACTCTACAGAGTTAGTTTTTTTTTTCAAATGCCGTGTATCCGTCGCTTAGCAACGCGATTAGATCACTCATCCTCTTAACGCGGAGACCAAGACCCTGCCTCTTAGCTGTGCTTTGCTCGCTTTTGTCGTGTTCGTAGGGAATCTTCGTCATGCTATCTTTCCTCCTTGGTCTTTTTTTGACGTGTTTGCGTGGGCGTACAACACTGGCAATGAAGGATTATGTATAGAACTTATAGTGTCCGCGGCCTATCTTGAGTTCGCTGCAGAAGGAACACAGATAATCGATTGTACGTTTTTAATAGCAGAGTGCCTTGCTGATATCCAAGATGGGTACAAAAACGATGGCGACCGTCGATTAAAGCCGCCTCCTCCAGGAAGACATAGCCGCTCATAAAATACTTGCAGGACTCAAGATACGCCACGCACACGATAAGTCCATTTGTCTTGGAGCAAGTGATGGCCGTTGTGGCTACGAGGGGTGAGTTTGCGATGGGTTAGTCACTGAAAACGGATCCAGGTAAAGGCTCAGTACTGTCAGACTTCACTTCTACATCATCACTTGTAACCAATCATTAAATCTTGTGACAGTCTGACGAACTGTTGCGAGAGGACTGTGAAAAAGTAGTTATGGGATTCCGTATCTATCACCTTTTGTTATCGACCAATAAAGCTTATTACATAGAACTAGCAGTTGTACCCGGCTTCACCAGGGGTCTTGTTTCGCCCGTGGTTGCTTCCCAGTTCTCGGCAGGTGCGGCCTGAACGTTGAATGCGACAGTCAATTGTGCTTCTTGGAATACCCTCTTTTCCTCCCATCCTCTATATACCATCCTCTCAAAACAAAATGTACCTTGCAGGTTCAGTTAATGCATAATCAAATGTTTAAAGGTAACAAACGCATTCCCCCCCCCCTCCTCCCCTCCTCAATCTCTTTATTTTCTAAAGAGTACTGCCCCCCACACACACGGGCATTCTCCGTTCTGGCTTCCCCACACTCCCAGTTTATCGCTTTGGCTTGAGCGATCCGTACCGTGTGAAAAATAACAACTGCCCTTCGTGCGTGACGCCATTTTAGACTTAACGTTTAGATGCCCGCGCAGAGCAAATTGTTAGTCGAAGCAAAGTGTGCCAATTTTAACTTTTCGACGCTACAATGGAGTTTCAACTTCTGGCCAAATAATTGACACGCTCGCCCGGTTTCATTGCTGCTTCGGTGGTTCTTGTCGTCGTTTTATCTTAGGGGTCGTCTTCGTTTTTGCTACGAGACTTTGCCTTATAATGTAGATAATAAGACCGTCTTTAATAAAATCTTGGATTAGAAAGTGTAACTGCAAAATAAAACGCGTGATTTTTTAAGAACGTGGCTTATGGGAACAGTCAAACGATAGGAATACAAATACATTTCTAAAGAAACGTTGGTAGATCGGCGTATGTTACAATGGAGCAAATATTAAGCAATAATTATTCGATTTGTTGACATTTGTTGTTTACAGTTGTTGTACGTCAGCAGTTTAACTCTTCCGCAAATTGAAACAAAATCTTCAACAAATTGAAACAAAATGCACTTAAGTGGGTTCACAGATAGAATGTTAAGTATCGGCTACAACACCTATCTTCACCCGGGTTGGTCGCCATCACATGTAAGTCAATGATGATGGATGTTACACTTGCATGTGAAGCCACGTTTTAAAATTTTACTTTTTATTTATCACTTGATAAGTCGGTCTTGATATGAGACCGAAATATTGTGTTATTGGTGTGTATGTACTTTTTGTATGTATTTCACGATCTTATTAACAAAAGCTAAAATCCAGAAACGCACTTATACATGAGGTCGTGGATTCGATTCCCCGCTCAGGCAGTCTGACATGCAACGTGAATAGGTTTGAATCCGTATTTATTTAACACTTGTCGAGCCATTTGGCTAACTGTCCTGTTTATAAGCATTTAAACACACTTGTACAAATGTTGTGGCGATGCTACAGGGACGGGGGCATTTCAGCCCCGGCCTCCTCCGACATTTTTACGCACCCAATAGTTTTCATTCTTTTAATGTGTTCGTGCGTGCTCAAGCGGCGAAAACAACCTTGAACATCGAGTGGACTGAAAAATTTTCTGGGCACCTAATTTCACTGTACACTACAAACTAAAAACTAAAAAAAAAGAAAAAAAGAAAGTATTATTTCAAGGTTTAACTGAATTGGACCTATTTCACCCAGACCATCTACAAAGGAAAAATACGTAAAAATCAAAATATAAATTCAAGGTGGCTTTTCTTCACAAAGATTATGGTCTGTATCACATATTTAAGCTTTAGAACCTATTTGTTAAAAGCAGGGTTAACAGTTGCAGGTCGGGAATGGGTGTGGAATTGGGGATAACCTGTAATGATAGTCGTGTTTCTGTTTTATTGACTGAAGTACAGAATATTCCAGCTGGCTTGCACGCGCGATGGCAGGTATCCTTCCAGTGTATTACCGTTTCGCCAAATCCCGTTTCGTCAAATTTTGATTAGTGTCATAATTTTCGGCAAAAACAAAAAGCCTGTAGCCTTGTGAGTGTATGATTTGTCTTGCCTCTCCATTGTCTATGGCCGAGTGAATTTCGGTCGAATGGAGCCCTGGTCACGGTTGTGACCTTAATAACCGGTTCAGTGAGTTATGTTTATGCCAGTGGAGGATGTGGCCATACGATTAAGGCGCTATGCAAGTGATTTGGGGGCGAACTGGGTAGCCGGTTCGAATCCGGGTCATGCCACTCCGACGAAACGTAAGTGCATAAAGGTGGCTTACTGAACTATACGTTATTTCTAGTGTATGATTTTCGCTGTTGGCTAATTTCCAATTTTCCATAATTTTCGGCAAAACAGGATACGGCGAAACGGTAAATCCCATTTCGCCATATCCCGTTTTGCCGAATATTATTTTTTCTAATTACGCCCAACGCGCAACGCGAGCTTTGTGAGGGGGACCCCGAGCAAAGCAAGCAGCAATATCCCAGTGGTCAGCGTCCTCGTCTCCAAACCAAGTGAACGCCGGTTCGAATCCCGCGACCGACCCAATATAGGACTTACAAAAAATGCATCCAGTTTGGCTATGTAAAGGGTTAAAAGTAATTTTGGGCGACAGTCTTAAAATAAAGTTCAACAATAATTAAAATAAATATCCGACATGGCACACTAAATAAATATAATTATAATTGCTTGCTGGTCAACAGTGTATTACGTCACGTATTCATATTTTCATGCTCGTTCAACTTTTTTAAACCCTCCTCCCCCTCCCCCCCCCCCCCCGGCTCTCCCCTTCCAAATTTCGAAAAAATGGTATGTTTCATATCATGATCAGTTGGCGCTAAAATAATCGTGGTATGATATATACAACGTTTTCTAAAGTTGGAAGGGAGAGGGGGAAGGGGTTAAAAAATTGTGGGATTTTCCTCGTAGTCTTTGAGGGCAGGGATGGCACCCTGACGCTATGTGTTGTTACATTTTTTCACACGTTGTAAAACAGACAAAAAGGATTAATACCGACGCTTTAGTTTGCAAAGCGTTTTAAGGAATTCTTCGTGGCGCTTTTCCGTTATGGCCGTGGGATAGTATTATTACTTTCGAAGCAACAGCGACAACTAATCATGATTTACCGCCAATCAGAGCAGCTCCTAGGATTTTGTGCAGTGCTGGCGATTAATATGAGGATTAAATCTGATTGGTCGTCGGCTGCAAATTTCTAGCGGTCCATTCATCATCGTGGCTCGAGGTGTCAAGAAGGGAAGCTTGTAATTTATGCGAAGCTTAACGACTGTCTCTAATTTAATGTTGGAAGCGCCCAAGCTTTAGCTAGCCTGCTTCAGTGCCAGCCAGACAAGCCAACCATCAACATATGCGCCCAAGCAATATGTCTTTTTGGGTTTCCCGCTTCCCCCATCTGCCAACTTTGTTTTACTTTACTGAGATGAGAGGGTTTGAGGGCGAACTAAAAAAGGGTTGTGTTAGAGAACTTATCAGTACATACGTTTGAAAGACTGATTAATAGGGGAGACGAAATTAAAGACGGGAAAGCCAAAGGCGCACAAGAAATAACAAATACAGATGCAAACCTATTTACGTTGCCTTTTGGACTTATATGTCAGACTGCCTGAGCGGGAAATCGAACCCTGGACCTTTGGAATCAAAGGCCAAGGTCCTGCCGCTGAGCCAGACTGACACGGCATCTGTAATTTGGAGACGAAATTCATGGGAAAAAAAAACCATGGGTGAACTACTGGATTTCCAACGAAAATATCTTATTGGCTTCATACATTTTTGAATACTCAGTCGATATCGGCGTCAGATAACTAAAGAAAACAATTTTAACATGACTACAACACAAAACATTAAAACATGAACACACACAATAAAATAACCAGAGTTCACCCGCATGCACGTAATAGCGGCCAGCCTCAAATCACAAAGCAAAGAACAATGAGAAATTCAAATCGCCACATATTTTTTTTTTATCATTTCAGCTCGATATTCCACAAAGGGGAAATCACTAGGCTGAAATAATAAAAAAAAAATGAGGCGTTTTGAATTTCCCCATTGTTCCTTGCTTTACGATGTGGATTGTCAATCTTTCCAATACTGAAACCGTTCAGCAGTTTCCAAAAGCGCTTACGGCCTTTCTGGACACCCGACATATAAAATAAAAATTCATTTCCTGAGAGTTTTATTATTTTGCACTTTTGATTGTAGTACTTCCTTCCTTACCAAGTTCATTCACACAGTACATACACACACAGTTCACACGGTTTTCATTCTCTGTTTTCATTCTCCGTTTAACCAATTAGGTAATTAGGACCCTCTAAACCGGGGAACGGTTGCCCTGGTAATTTAATGATGGTCTGGACACCAAATGTAAAAATCGGAGACCCTGGTTGAAGCCCTGGCAAAAGTAGATTTTTTTTTTCGTGTTCAAACCTCGTTGTGTGATTTATAGAAGTTGTCTGCGTGGTATACTCATTTATTATTGTTTGTTAAAATTCCACTTCTATTCGCGAGGTAAACGGCAGTAGCAGAAAGTACCAGGAACCAAAATAATACGTCTCATTTGTTGGTAACACGAAAGGAAAGGTGATAGACGTGGATCGTTCGATGGTATGGGATATGTAAAAAAAAAAAGGGCCGGGGTACGTTTACTTCAAAACAGACCACTTACTTATATTTCGACACCTTAAATGAATTTTGAGCTGCCTTCTTCGGCCTGAAATCTTAATGTATAAAACTAACCTGCATCAAGGAAAACGAAATGACTCGGTGAATGTTAAATAATTACAGATGCAAACGTATGTCTGTTGCCTTTCGGACTTAAATGTCAGTCGAGCTGGGAATTCAGCTCTCGACCTTTGAAACTAAGGTCGAAGACCGTACTTCCCACCGACATATACACGACCTCTGTAAAATAAATCATACACCGCTCGAAACACCATACAAACACACCATGAAAGGAGAAAATAAAATTTCCACTGCTTTAGCTTTTTTCTGGTCTTAAAATTTAGCCTCTGAAAGTTATTTAAAAAAAAACCAGGAGTCTTTAAATACACACACGCGGCAGGGTTCATCACAAATCAACTGGAATATCTCAGTCAATAAACGAGGAAAAGCAGTGTTTATTGCATTGTGAAGCACTGCTACATATTTCATACGGTACCGATTTTTTTTCTTTCTGAATGACACGGAACTGCCTTTCATATATAATAATATGGTTCGCAATAGCCCAACCACAAGCTGTTGAACAATTTAGTTATTTCATCCCAACCCCCACTTTTTTCCAAACTGCCATATTTGTTTTTGAGGGGGGGGGGAGAGGGAGGGTAGAAATAAGGCTCCAAGACACTGCCGTCGCTATCCAGACCTTCCCTCGGTTTCTCTCCTATATTTCTACGACCTTATCCGGATTTTTTTTATGGTTTTATGGTCTTTTCTCGTAACGCTATGATTTCTGCTGATGAAGTCGGCTTCTCTCTTTCATTTTGTCTTTTCTTTCTCTCTATCTAATGCTGCACTTTATGACTTCTATCGTCGGATGGGGCGCCAGCTGCAAAGGGGGGATGGGGGATGAGGCAGAATTGGGGTGGGGTGCTGACGTCATCAGGGCCTGCACGTGCGGATGGCATTGCCAGCAACAAATGGCGGCCTGCCTGTCTGCGTAGTTCGCTCGATCTCCAAGCTCGATTCCCGTTTCTTTGGGTCCGTGATTTACTAGCTGGGGTTTTCAGCGCCCCGACTCTCTGAAATGAGTCCCCGGGTTGCACCCAAGACCATCCTATTAACCTTCGGCGAGGCGGGTTTCAAGATGAAACGAAATGGCTTGGGATGCCGGGGGTCGGTTGGTATTGTAGCGGATTGCAATTTTCGAATATACCGAATTGTAGTTTTCGTACGGCTTTCCGTTGTTTTGCTGGCAAAGACAACAAAAAGGGGGTAGAATTTTTCAAATAATTCTAAAACGACGTATAATTACTCCTTTTGTCTGATTGTATGACTTTGGGGATAATTTTATTATTCGTGAAAATACGGAGAAGAAATTTTTTCCTCCCGGTTAAAACGTGGAAGACCAGTCTTTGGGAAAATACTGGAAGAATTAACAAAACTCCCACTTTAAAAACAAAACAACTACATTTCCACTGAGTCGTAGCTAGCCATTTTTCAACAACACGAAGGCACAGCTTACACACGAAGACCAAGAAGAAACACAAATACAAAAATTCTTCTGCGGCTCGATAGGATGTTGATGTCTGATGTATGGAGGAGTGCCTTACCCCGTTCTCTTGAATCGTAGGGGTCATCAGTTCTGAGCGTAGTTTGTCCTGTTTGTAATGGACCTAGTTTCGTGTGGCAGATATTTGGTGTGTCCTCTTGTGGGTCCATTGTCTGGTCTATCCCGCAATTGAAGCAGCTAGTTTTGTGTTGTCTCGTGTCTGTCTTGGCTTTAGCAACTAGTTTTTCTCCGGCCATTTTGTCTATCATCATTGCATTTTGTAGTCTATCGTAAGATCCTCGATATCTCGAGGTTACATGTTTCGCTTTCTCTACCCTTGAATCCTTCCTTCCTTTTTGTATCGTTAGTTAGGCATCCGATGTCAGTAGGTGTTAGTGCTTAAGCCGTACAAATTTTTAAAACACCTGCTTTAAGCAGACGACGCGTGCTTCACTACTAAACACTGGAAAAAATACCTTTTTGAAGCGCACAGCGTGACGTCTTCTTTCAAATCCACATTCTACAGCTGTGTGAGTGACCTGCGCCAGAAACAAAACACCGTTACCGGAGACTTGCGCACTACAAGGAGAAGGGTGTGGCAGCACTCCATCAAGCTTTAAGAAAGATGATGTCACAGGCACAGGGGTTTGAATAATATCTCTGTAATGTGTGGTGTAGTGGCAACCCGGACCACTGCACTGTGACTGAGGTTGGCGCTAATGACCAAGATGTCGACGCGCCATTAAGCCTCAATCCCCCCCCCCCATCGCGGGAGCTCACGCTGTTTCTCGTTGGGATAGGTAACCCGACTAAAATACGCAGTTGGATTTATTTCGACGTTATCAGCAAGGCAAGCGAGAAAGCAAGCAAGAAAGAAAGCAAGGCAAGCGAGTCTAAAATGGTCTTTTTTTTAGAGTCTTAGCTAACAGAAAAATAATTGGGGTCCATGATTTCATGTTATGTTTTCCGTTGTTGGGCAGCGTAGTCTGGTGTTTGTGCAGTTTGAGTATCAGTCGTGTTTTCTGCTTTTCGTGTTGCCTCTGGATTTCTTTTCGTCCTTGGAGCATGTTTTGTGCTAGTTCACTACCTTCTGCATTTCACCATTGTTGCTGTTCTTTCCGTGGATTTATTGTTATCACTGGTGTTGTTGTTGGTTTGATGTTATGTCCTTCTGGACTTAATTGTCACCCTATATCAAAGTCGTCGTCTTGGTACTAGTCTCAACGGCGCTATAGTTACTCGTAAACCACCGGTACCACTCGTACCATTTAGTTACCGAGGCATGAAAAAGATGCATACTCAAGAAGGAATTAAGAGCTTGCACAAATTTCTTGGGATTATGAACTTTAACTAACTGAGCTTTCATTAGGGATTCCCATGTCAAAGCAGCCGCCTTTTTGCAAACTCTTGAATGGAAATGCAATGCAGTGTGGGAGTTCCAAAAACCACAACTGGATGCTGTGCAGAACTTCAAAGGCAGTCTAGCAAACTGTGTTATAGTGCTCCCCAACCTGGACAGGCGTTTTGAAATTTCTTCAGGTGCTTCAATTTCTGGTTTTGGAGCTGTGATTTCCCAACATGACAAAGGATGTGGGGTAGTACCTATTGCATTTGCTGACAGGAGATTGTCAAAATGTGATAAATTACACAGTGTTTCTGAGCTTGAGGTGGGTGCCATAATATTTGCTGTTTGAAAGTTCTGGCCTTACATTGAAAATACGCTTTTTCATCTCGTTATGAACCACTCGGCTTTGTCATTCTCGAAGTCCTTGAAACAGCCCTTAGGAAGGATAGCAAGATGGATTTTACACTTCAAGGAATGTACTTTGAAATCCGTTACAAGAATGAAGTTCTAAACCAAGTGGCAATCTCTAGGATGTATGAGCATGAAATTCCTGTACGCTTGGCAGATTGTAAGGTGGAATAAGTAAAGGTAACCGTGAATCCCACTGATTTCCAGTGTTTGGAACAACTCCGGAATATTCAGGTTGATGACAGATGGTCATTGCACCAGATTGACAGGTTACTCAACGTAGCTGACTGCCTATCAGCTGTAGACGGAAGTAGCCTTGCTCCAGGAAGACTTGGCATGCAAAGTGGGATCTTGTGTGAAATCTAAGTTCCACGTAGCGTGCATGATGTGACTGAAGGTAGTACACATTTTGGAACACTGGAGAATGAGGACGCAAAAAGGTTCCTATTTCCATAGCACATGAAATGGGTGGGCCTGCAAGTCTATGGGTTTGTGGCCAAGTGTCACACAAATTGGGTACAATCCCAACTGGTGGGCCCGAATCATCCTGAATTGTAGCACCAGAAGTTCACGCCACCGATGCTATAGCTCGTCTCTTGGCCGTATTGCTCGAGCTGTCTTTTATACCCGAGTCCGAACAATAAGTGTGGAGGGTTGGAGGTAATCCCCAAATTGAGCGTGGTTGCCTGCCAATGATGCCATTGTCTGGCAGCTTCTGCTCAGCAACTGACTACCAGCGCAGACGGAGGTGCAGGATGGGGTTGAGTATTATTTTTCCCCTCAGATTCCGGCTCCCGTACTCTCCAGTAGTGCCATCATGCGGTAGCACTGTGTACGGTAGCACGTGCGCTGTTTGCTGCCGAAGAAAGATATGTGTTGTACAAATTGGATTTTTTTTATGTATTTTTTTGTTAATTATTAGCAATTTGCTTCTTGGTTCACCCAAAAAAGTTTCAAATGGAGTTGTTCAAAATCGAAATATTACTTTAAAAGACACTGATTCGTAAGTTTTGTGAGACTGTGTATAGGCTTAGATGCATTGAATAAATGTTTAATTGTTGAGTTTTTAATCCTATTGCAAGTTAGGTGGTGGTAAGTATTAACAAGTTGGTCTTCTTTCTCCTAAGCAAAAACTTAGGGGATTGGAGATGTAACAGGCTGTTACATGCAATACAAGGGTCTGCTACGTGACCAACACTTCCTAGTTCCCTTGCTATTGCATGTAGACAAACCAGGCTCACGGCCAATAGATAAACCACCCCAGCTAGAAGCCGATAGCCGGTTGTTAACAGGAAGTAGTAGCTAATTGCTTAATCAGCGGGTTGCCTCTTACGTGCGGCTTGTTGCGAGTTCATAATCCCTTTGCAGGAATATATTGTTTGGAATCGTTTAAATACAACGATTCTGGGCATATATCTTCAGTTGGTGTTTGGTGTCCATCCTAATAAGTTGGACCCTCGAGACTCTTAGGGCTGGTGCAATAACCCTTGCTGCCAGCAGCTAATATCTGGTACTCTCTGCTTGTCCCCTTGCTGTACGGTATAGTGACAAGCTCGAAATTGAACCGAAAAACTTATCTTGTTTTTTTTTTCACGTTGGGGAGTTACATTGACGACTAAATATTTTATTCAGGTAACCACTTTGGCGAATTTGCCTTCCCCAAATTCCTTCTGGAATTCGTCCATTGAAATGTGAGGGGATTCAGAATGCAGTTATGGCTCAGTGGACAATAATAATTGTCAAAAGGTAATTGCAGACGAGGAAAGATATTAAACGTTTTGACATCCTGATAAAATACATACTTCACAGAATAAAAAAAAAAACCATTTTTATGTGCTGTGTTTAAAGCCTGTTTTACAGTAATCTATCAAAACGCAGCTTATTGTGAAAGGCGATTTTCTGCACTGAATCACATTAAGACTATGTAGGTCATTGATGTTTGACATCAAGCAGCTTGGAGGAGTATGTTGATGGTGAATAAAAAAAAGCATTTTGACTGCATAAAAGTTGAAGTATTGGATAAGTGTCTTCTTTTTAGAAAACCAATGGTGGAGCAGGTGTGTTTGTGGCTATGCCAAACTAAATAAATAAATAAATAAAAATAAAAGACAGTTCTGCTTTTGTTCATTTTGGAGTTCACTTTCAGGTGTTACTACGTGATATGATTGGATTAGCTATATTTGTAAAAAAAAAAACTAAATATTACAAACAAAAACGTCAAGTGTGCCATAAAAAAAAAGGGTTGTATGACTAAAGTTTCACTTTACTTGTTAAAACGTACACGGATAAAAGTTGATGATTTTTAATTGAAATAATCAAATGTGCAATTGAGAAAATTGCATTTGTTATTAAAAGTGTTGTTGTGCTTTACGAACCCAAAATATTTCGTAAATCACAACAGCACTTAAACTGATTCAGTTTTCTCAATTGTACATTTGATTATTTTAATTAAATATCACCAATTTTTATCCGTATGCATTTTAACAAGTAAAGTGAGGCTTCAATCATATAACCCTTTTCTACGGCACATTTGACGTTTTTGTTAGCGTACCTTGTACCTTTTTGATATACGTACCTTGCACTTTTTTTTTATATCTATTGTTGGATTACCAGTGTCGTTAGCGTTTCTTATTCTTCAGTCCATGACCTGCGGCTGGTGTTTGCTGATTATTCCCCAACTACAACGTTTTAAACAATGTAAAACAATAATCATTCAGGGTCCCGTAACTCTGGAATGGCTCGACCAATTTGAAATAGTGGTCTCTTTAAGGATGAAGGAGAACGAAATTTCTGGCTGAGATCATATTTCAGATTTATACTTGCTAGGTGCCAGTTATGAAAATGTTATTTTTTTTAAAATTAGGCTACCACTTTTATTTTTTTATTGCAGAGTAAGCAATATTGATTAGAAGCCAACTTGGCGTCCACATTTTTGATAATTTCGTGAGCCCTGTTGGGACTTAGATTTATTTTCATTCCTCTTAGTGGCGAAGTGCCGTAGTCGTCTGATGATGCCAAAGGGATCATATAATTATTATACACTACTGTAGTGAAGCGAGAAAATATGTATAAAGATGTACGGTATCGATACACCAAATTTAAACGATTGCCAAAAAATAAATCCTACAGTAAGATGTGGGTAGTCTCTCACACTGTTGTAGTTAGCATCTCTTTCGCATCGACAGACAACTTTTAGTGCATGGCACCAAGCAGAAAGGAAAATCTAAGTCCTAGCGTTTACAGCGTCATGTTGTGAGGGGCCCACGGGCACCACGAACAAAGTGAGTAAGCACAACCCGGTGGTCAGAGCGGTCTGTTACCAGCCAGATGAAAGCGGGCGTGAATCCCATGATCGATTAAGGTAAAATAGGTAAAATAGTTGTCTGCTGATACGAAAAAAAATTCCATAGTGATATGTCCGCAGGAATCTGGCCAGGATCCCGTCTCCAGTTACCGTCCAAGTTTTAGTAGGCTTGCTTCAAGCACTTAGGCTTGGTGTGTTCACTATACAGTAGTGACAATAACGACTTGTTCACTGCCGATCTTGTATCTAGAACCAGAGGTTGAGCTAGCTGGAAGAGGCACTGGATATACGCGGCGCAAAATGTTAGCATAGTTTGTTGAGTCAATGCTGTGAGAGCGGATTTCTTGGAACTAAAAATATTCCAATTTTTTCAAGTTTGTTGGTTGCTGCTTCACTTTTCAGCACATGGAAGCTTTTCTTTTTCCAATTTACAGTCCAATTCTTGTGTATGCAATAATTGGAAGGCTGTCAGGCAGCCATGATTCAGGCAAGGTGCACCACGAAGTGTAAGCTTCGTGTGTTGCGCGTTGCCGTACATGTACGCCGTTATACACGGACACCCTTTGGTCAATACTTCTCAAGATTTTTTTCCAGGCTTTTTTCTAGGCCCAACTACAATTGTTTCAAGGCCACGTAGGTCCCGATAATGGTACCGCATTTTAAAGTGTATCTAGACCCTTTTCTTAACAATCTACATGTTAATAGTTTTGTTAAAATTTGCGCTGTGTAACAGAATTTTTTTTTAACTGGACAAACCCAACGTAGAACCAACACAGACTATCAAAAAGACAAACGTACGTTTTGGGTTTGTTCATTTAATTCTATAATTGCCACTGATTTACCGTCACGCATTTCCTACTAGAATTTTTAAAAATGTCGGCCTGTTCTTAGCAACGACGTAACTTTCTGCCTTTCATAGCAACTCAAGTAAGGACGTTTTTCTTTCCGACGCACCTGAAGCAAACAGAAGGCAATTTCAAGCCAACAACATTCCTAAGGACACTTCCAGAATCCAATGCTTTTCAAGGCCAAGATATTTTTTTTCCAAAATTCAAGCACTTTTCCAGATTTCAAGGCCCCATACGAACCCTGAACTTCAATATATGTTTCGCAGCGTAAGGGATAGCCGATTTCACAGCATCGTCTTGAATAAAGACACCGTTTTTAATTCGACGTGTCACACGTCGAATTAATGCGGTTGTGGCCAAAAAACGGGTGGACGCGATTTACGTCAGCGACATCTCCTCAAAAACCAGACACATTTCTTCAATTATGATCGAGGAACTTAAAGTCTACTGGTGGGAGAGTTGCAGTGTAGAAAGCGAAAGCTGAAAGCGTATTATGCTAAAAAAAAAAATAAGATTTTGAGTAAAACACTTGGCTAACCTCAATCCAGGTCCTTCAGCAATAAACTGTCGCCAGATAGCACACGATCAGTTGATGACGTCAGCTCTACGTCAGCACAAAGGTGTGCGTTCGAACGAAAAATTGCCACTGACAAATGCGTGTAACTGCGCATTTCGGCAAGTCAGCTCTTCAATATTGCGGTCGGTTAGAGGCTATACGTAGATATCGAGTTGGCTCTTCTCTTTTCGCGAAGAACAGTACAAAGTGAGTCGTCGCGGCAATCTGGATGGTACACCGAATTTTTTTGCTGGAATCTGGACGGTACATTGAATGCGAGGCGTGCATAGCCTCGCTGCTTTTCGGGTGCGATAAATTACAGTATTTTATTACTCTTATTTGTGGTGTTGTTTCTTATTGAACGAGTGAGCAAAGCGAATGACGTCCTATTTTTACAGTGACGGACTGGCCAGGGAGGGAAGGGTGGGATATTCCTCCTGGCCTCTGACTATCCCAATCACACTACAATACTTTCTAATTTTAGAGCAATTTTTAATAATATTAATAATTAACTATACATTTACTGCAGACAAGATTACATGGCTACTGTTTTTTTTTACACTATGTGCTGTTCTCATCGTAGTTGTTTTATGTTACTTTCCGAAGTATTTGATTTACTTTTTTAACTTTACTTTTTCTCTTGTTACTCTGAATTTTAACGCTGCACCATTTTTTGTTGTTTTTTGTTTTCGTATTTCTTCAAAAAAATGTTTAACAAACTTGCAAAAACATAAAAAATATAAGTCTAAAAGTACGATAAGCTCATAAAAAAACAACAACTCCTTAGTGTATTTAAAATGTATTCGTGGCTAAAACATGAATTTGCAGATGTATGCAAAACATAAATTGCATGCGACTGCGGTTCATGGTAAACGATTATTCTTCGTGAACGACTTTAAGTTAGAAGTTTTGTGGCAATTCGTCTGTTTACAACGTTTCGTCCCGACTGGATATTACAGCAAGAATGGAAATGAAAAACCATTTTCCGGGAAATAAGCTAAACCAATCCAGACACTTTGGCGCCCAATTCCGTCGCTGGTCCGTTTCTGCCTCATCTTTTCTGAATTTTGCTCGAGCAACGCGAAATTAGTCTCCTCTCTCTGACGACTGATTTAAGATTAAATAGAATCCAAGTCAGTCGAGGGAAAAGAAGGGGGAAAAAAAAGTTTCAATCCAATTTTATTAGCAATGTTTACGGAGATGAAATGTCACTCAAAAGGCAATCTCAGACCGCCGCCACCAACTTTGAGCCAATCGCAGCCACCATTACATTAGCTGCGGTCCTTGCTTCCAGACTGGCTGGCTATCCAAGATGGCCGCCGTGGTGCCTTCTGGCCGCCACAAGAGAAATAAGTCACAGAGTCGGCGCCACTGTTGGATTCAGAAGAAACGAACCACCGACCCCGATTCATTCTCATTACGGTACCTTGCATCCAAAGAGAATTAAGTGCACGAGAGTTGGGGGGGGGGGGGGGGGAAATAAACTCCACTGTCATCGCATGCCAAGTCTCGAGAGAGGGGAAGTCACTCATTTACCGCTGTTTGCGTGTGAAACAAAACATGGCCTACGACAAAAAAAGAAGCGATTTCTTTTAACTCGAGCGACTTGACAGCATCGAATACATAAGCCAAAAACAACCACGGAAGAAGAGGAGAAAATCGGCAGCTTTTGTCGTAGACGAAAAGCGAAAGAGCGTACCCTAAAATAATTGAAGAGCTAACAAACAAAACCCCACAAATCCACCATAAACCATTTTTAGATATTCAGCAAAAACGTACAGTTCCGGCAGAAAGTAAATTTACAAACGTAATGTCGTTATAGCGAAAAAAGGCATTATTGCATTATGGCATTGTTGAACCTGAGCAAATATCGTGCCTTAGGGCTTCGGGCAGATGACCAGGAGTGGTTAACGCTCGTTAAACCCTTTGAACCCTTTGAATATCGTGCAATGTCAGTACTCGTCGCACTTTACGTGCTGTTATCAGGTTTTGTAGGGCGACGGGTCGTTTTGAGTGTTGACAGTTTTCTTACCAGCCCGGAGGCTAGTCTCTGGGATTTGCTAGTGGGTGTAGTTGACTTGCGTTATGGCATATGTGTGTTAGTGGTTGACCTAGTTTGTAGTAGTGTTTAATTATGTTTATCGTGAGCGCATGGTGCGAAACCAATAGGCTCAAATAAAGAATAAAGAAAAAGTATCGTGCATCAGCAGACACCAAGGCACGTGCATGCCTTTGTTGACGCTCGTCTCACTATAACAATAATTCTGGGTTTTGTAAATTTACTTTCTGCCGGAACTGTACAGTACCTACAATAAACCACAAGGAGTAACATTACAATGATCACAGGTCTTCACTAAGTGCAACAAGATTGTTAAAGGCAACAATTGGCAAAAATCTATTGTTTCAAGTTTCTGAGTAATTAGGGGGTTTAGTTTGGATTTATGTGGTTTTGTTCAAAACACCATGTTAAGGCTTCGGGTAGATGACCAGGATCGGTTAACTTTCGTTAAACCCTTTGAAACCCTTTGTTAAAAACGTTATATTTTGTCTAAACTACGCTATAGAATCACTGTATATTACTGTGGGTTTGGTCAAAACAAATGGACAGTAGGAGAGGAGGGTCGCTTTTCATCCCCGGAACAGGGAGGTTCTGTATGGGACGACGCGTTGGATTTGTGTGACTCTGCTCGAAATACGTATTTTAGGATGCTCTCCGTTGATGGAATTTGAGTGGATCTGAGCGAAAAATAGTTTAAGATGTGCACGCACACCATTACTATCTTACTACGGTGTCACCCTGTACTTTTTGGGAAAGTGGATATGTGTGGCTTTGTTTGTTAGCTCTTCAATTACGGTTCAAATTCTTCGCTGGTGAAAAGTACCGTCTTTTTTAGACACTTTCTCTGCTGAAATGTTCTGCCATTCGTATAACTACTCGACAACTGCTGGAATGCTTATAAAATAATGGCTGAAAAATAAGTTATATTACAAACAAAAACGCCAAGTGTACCGTAAAAAAAAATGGTTATATGATTGAAGTTTCACTTTACTTGTTCAAATGTTCACGGATAAAAATTGATGATTTTTAACTGAAATAAGCAAATGTACAATTGAGAAAATTGCATCTGTTCAAGTGCTGTTGTGCTTTACCAATTAAATTATTGTTAAGGCACAACAGCACTTAAATAGATGGAAGTTTCTCACTTGTACATTTGCTTATTTCAGTTAAAAATCATCAATTTTTATTCGTGTACATTTTAACAAGTAAAGTGAAACTTCAATCATATGACCCCCTTTTTTTTACGGCGCATTTGACGTTTTTGTTTGTTGCCTTTCCGTGTTACCTTTTGTATGGCTTACATCTTACTTTAAGCCTAATCTTTATTCTTTATTCTTACTGAGCCTTTTTTTGTATGGCTATGGCGTCGCACCACAATGGTTTATGTCCTCGACAATTGAATTGATGTGATGTTGTTGCCTATATAACTAGGACCTTCGGGCTTCGGGCAGATGATCAGGAGTGGTTAACGCTCGTTAAACCCTTTGAACCCTTTGGCGCGGGTGAATTATTGTTAGCAAGAATTTTTTTTCATTTCCAAAGACGTTAACGCGCGCGCATGCAGTGATTGTTGCTGTTCACTTTGAAACAATTCAGCTCAGGTCTGGACGCTTGAATCTACGAAATAAATACGCCAATCCATCGTTCCTAGCTGGCCTCGAAATTAACAACGTACCTTAGTTTGATATAAAACCTTATGCGTTCAGCTGAAACACGAATTGTTTCAATTCAATTCAATTTGTTTTACGGAACCGTGACCCACGGTCGTACACCCCAATCTGAGTAGTAATACAGCAAACGTACACCACAACCACAGAACATGTCAACCCAAAGATCAAAGGGTTTTAGCGAGCGTTAACTGCACCCGGTCATCTGCCCGACGAAGCCCTAAGGCCCAACCCATTAACCCATTAACAATCAACTGTTTAGCATGGACCTGGAGTTTCGTGATTGGCATTGAATCTTAATTACAATGTTAAAAACAATCTATACCATGTGCAATGGCTGTTTGGTGTGACGTCACCATGAGTTAGCCAATGACGAACGAGAACAACGGCTATTTGGCCTTCTGATTGGACTAGCCCAGTCATGTGATGTGCAGTCACAACAAACAGCCATGGAGCTTGGTATAACACAATAAAACTGATCGTTCAGGATCCCATAGAGGCGCATAGCTTCGGGCTGCGTCCCCAATAAAGAATGTATTAACTCCCGTAACTCCGTAATGGCTCGACCAATTGAAAAAAAAAGTCGTCTCTTTGAATATGAAGGCAAAGAAATTTCTGGGTTAGATCATGCTTCAGATATTAGGTAGGTGCAGCAGTTTTTTCCTGAAATTACGTAGTAAATTCTTTAAGCAGTATCTTTTACTGTTTGGGTACTTTGAAGTAGGCTATTTAAAATTTATTTATTTTTTTATTACTGACTTTGAGTCTTACATAATCGCAAACAAATTAATGCTTCGAGTCACTTCTTAACCTTATTAATTATTTAGAAACAAACAAGTCTAGAAGAAAAAATGAGGGATTCGAACGTAAGATAAATTTCCCGGTGAATTGCATTATCTTTTTACAGTTTCATTTTCGAACACGCAATCGGTTTCTTCGTCAGTACAGTAAAAAAACACAAGTGTGGTATTACAAAAAAAACTAAAAGAAAGAACATTTAAAAATAAAACCAATGTGTAGGTAAAAAAGATGGTGAGTATTTAGAGTTCTGACAACAAAAGCCGGTTGAGTCTTCACAACTTAAATAGTAATAAATGTCATGTTGTTCAGCCCAGTCGTCCAACTGGAAATTTATCTTCTATCGTGCTACCCTCACATACCACTTGAGGGATTTGAAATAGAAAGCCTCCGATCACGACAGGAAATGCCCAGAATGGGCCGCAATAAACGCCGTAGTTGCATAGAAAGGTTGGTAGAGTTTCCCACTACAATGGAAAAAAATAATAATTTCGTAAATTACGTGAATAAAATAAAAACATTCCTAACTTGTGTCCAATTCTTCCGGCCACTGTAAAATTAAGGCCCACATCGTTTAATGAGTCACCTGTAAGGAATTGAGTCTTTCTAAATTCTGCCCTCAAGGCGTTCTTTGCTGAGTTGGAGAGAAATGCGGCAAAACACAAAAACAATCCACAACTGTAAAACCTAACTGGCGATTGAACAGTAAAATACCTGAAATTCTTAACAGGGTGCGCTGACTGAAAAATCTTTAAAGATAAAAAAAAAAATAGCCGACTAGTGCACAAGTAGAGCAATAAAATAGGACGTTTCGGGGATATATGCATCCTGTTATCAAGTGTGGATATCAACTCAAAGGCTTCACACAAAAATAAAAGAACACACAATGATATGGCAGACACTCCTAATAAAATAATATTTTAATTTTTGTTTAAAACAAGAACCTATGCATTGCTGGCCGAAGCAGCAAATGCAGTAGGAAGCCCAGCAAGACGACCTCTTCCATGCGAGTGCAGGTGGTTAGAAGTGAAACCGGTGGCTTTCTCGCGTTTTATATTTTATATACTCAAGGTGAGCAGTGGTGTGGACGGGAAGGGGGGGGGGCTTAAGTTTAGAACTAGGGTAGCCCCAAAACTGTTTGATCATGGGAACGTATTCTTTCATGTTTCTATTTTCAGGTAAAATGTGATTGTGAACAGGCAGTTGACCTGAGTTAGTTCCAAGATTAATTCTGGCTCTCAGCTGTTTCTCTGTAAAGAGAATCGTGGCATAATCCAGTTCAGGAGTGTGCCCTGTTTTTATCCTGTCTGGTGAGTTCCCTGTGTTCCCTGATTTTGCTTAGACTGGAAGATCTAGTAGAGACTGTTTCAGGGTCCCCTTACCAGTTATCTGATCACTTCAAGCAGCCCGACTAATCTCCGTTACTACTCAGCCACATAGACCACCACAACGAGGGAAGCGAGCAGGTATTATAATGGACTGCTTATCTGTTCGTCCAACCCATTTCATTTGCTACTTATGTACTCGCTGGATTTCAACAAACGAACGCACTTTTTGCAACTTCGCCGTGAGGCCAACCCCTAAGAAAGTAACTTAACATCTAGCGCGCTTGTGCGCCCGATGTCACCTTCATCAACCTTAATAAGAAAATAGACGACAGTCAACTCTTCTTTCCCCCCTTCTCTCTGCCAAATAATTCTTCTTTTTTCCTTCTTAGTTGCCTGCAAGCAGGAGCGCTATAGCAACTTGCAAGAGCGCCACAGCCTCATTAACGAAACCCTACGACGCTTCCTGGACAGATCCTTAACGCCTGAAAGATTTTCCTCCGTGTCACACAGTTTTAATGACTATACAGAGTTTAATTAAAAATTTAATCCAGCAGCCCGCGCTCGTAGTGTCATTTAATTAGTTGTAATCGTCTACGAATTTTTCTTCTTCTTCCCAATCTTTTTAATTTTTTTCGGGACCCTCATCTTTTAACTCTCTTGAAAATTGCGCTAGCAACTTGATGAGAGAGAAAGCGAGAGAGAGAGAGAGAGAGGGCGAACAAGCTTTTGTCGCGGGTCGCAACGCCACCTACTTAGAGGGCAAAGTCAAGACATTAACTCACGATTTACCGTCCGTTATTTTTACAGAGTAAGGCCGCAGTTAACCGAGCTAAAAAAGCAAGTGTTATTAGCAGAATGAAGAACACTTTCCTCATAATGACGTTACGGCAAAAATAGCTCTATATTTTCTAAGCTGGTTTATATTATAAAAGCTTGTGATAATGATAACAATAGCAGAGAGCAGGGTATTCGCAGAGTTTAACGTCCTACATTTAGTAAGCAGTGAACCTGACTTGAGCGCTATAAAGCAGACGAAGAAAGTTCGTAGAA
Source organism: Lithobius niger (assembly GCA_023313725.1). Classification (NCBI taxonomy): domain Eukaryota; kingdom Metazoa; phylum Arthropoda; class Chilopoda; order Lithobiomorpha; family Lithobiidae; genus Lithobius; species Lithobius niger. The sequence continues at coordinate 392 of JAHWFP010053666.1, read as the reverse complement.
CAAAAACAATTTTCAGAATGTGAAGGGAGTCAGAACGAATAGCACCTACTGAATGGGACGGAAGAATCTGTTGGCAAGTGGCAAAAATTAAAATCGTGTTTTAATCTATGAAGGTCATAGATTAAAACACGATTTTCATTTTCGGCACTTGCAATATCTTTGTGCCTTGGGCACCTGTTAAACAAGCACAAACACAATGAGGCATTACGGCGTTAAGACGTTAAAAAAAAATATGTACTTACAAAATAGAAATAGTATAAGACTAAATAAAACACATGAAGTAGGAGACCCCCCCTCCAACTATCCACACACTTGCAGCATCGCCATATTGGATGTGATGTAATGTTGTGTACCCATGTTGTGAGATGAGTACACAACCTAACGTCACATCC
>JAHWFP010053665.1:14122-35275 GCA_023313725.1 Lithobius niger | reverse complement strand
TTTAGGTTTTTTACGTGTCGTTCGAATATCATTCTTGTTCTGAATGCTTATTTCCCTCTAGAGATAAAGTTATGTAATGGACAGCTCGGTAACCCAGTGTGCATGCATCTGCGCACCCCGCGCGATGTGGTGTAATCTTTTCTTCTCTAGCGGCTCCACAGAGTGTACATGCTATCCTTTTTCCGTCTACGTAGACCCTTTGCTAACTGTCATCCCTTTGCTGGCTATCGCTCCTTCACTGACTGTCATCCCTTGCTGGCTTGTGCTCCTTTGCTGAATGTTGTCCTTAGTCCTTCGCTAGTCCAGCAACAACAATGGTACGATCCAAATGCGCTCCCTATGAGGCTCCCTCCCTGAAGACCACTTCTTCACCCTACCTGTCGCCTGCTCATCCTGATACTGTCGTTGGCCTGTCATCCTTTTTTTCTGGTAACTCCACTACGTGAACACGCTGTCGTTTTTGTCTCCTACCCTAACTCGGCTTCAACCCGTTGCTTACTGTTGTCCTTCAAGCCCTTTGCTAGTCCAGTGACAACAATAGGTCTAAAGGCGCTCTGAAAGTGCGGTCTGAAGGTGCTCTGAAAGCGGCTCCCTCCCTGAAGACCACTCCTTCGCCCTGCCTGTCATCTGTTCATCCTGGCGCTGTCGTTGGTCAACCTTCACCAATGTCGGTCTCTATACTCGCCAAAAGGCGAGGAAAATTCAGCTGTTGGCGACTTGATTTTTAGCGCTATTCGCCAATATGGCGACTAACAAACCCTGATAACTGAACTCGCTAGAAACAAGCAGTTTGCGGCATTGCATGCAGAGTTAAAAGGGCTATCCTCCCAAGCATGCTATACGGCTACTAGCCTGTTTACCTGATTGGAGTGTCAGATTGTTGCAAACAATATTTAAACATTAAGTAGGAGCACAACTGTTAAAATTGTGTCTACATGGCGAGGAGGTAATTGATACTGGCGAGTGAATTTTAATGTCTACTGGCCAAATGGCGAGTGCCACACAATTCATATTCGTGAAGGTTGTTGTCGGCTCCCGGCCTGTCCGATCCTTTGCTCTGCCCGTCGTCCTCACACAGTGGTCGACCTATGTGTCCTTTCTCACCGACGTGTCCGCCTGTTGCCTCTCCCTTAGCCAATGCCATTCATTCCTAACCGGCTCTCACTAGCCTTTGTCCGCCCTTCTGTCGGCTCCTGATGGCACTGCTGCTGACACTCGTCGCCTGTACCTTGTGGCCAGACTGTGGCTTAGACTCCTGATCTTCATGTTCTCCAGACCAAACTTCGCAAGAGTCAAAGATCCAAACTCCAAACTGAAACATCAAGTCCCAGAAAAGCTACAAGAAGCTTTATCACTCTTCGCCTGCCAGCTGAAACTCCTCTAGACCTTTTGTCTTGGTCTTCCCGCTGCTCTCGTGATCTGTCTCCAGCACTGGCCACAGCTCCTGCTTCTCAACCTCTCTCCAAGGGTCAATTGACATGCGTATGGACAGAACCATACGTGATTCCCATTACAAACAACAGCCGTCTCCGCCTTCACCGTAAATTTCTTAGCAGAGCAAGTCTTCACCCGTTAATGGGTTGCAGCGTATTCTCCAGGAGAGGCCTTTCGCATGCGCCTTCACTCCCCACCTGTCGCTTCCCAGTCCGACAACGACAAATCAACTTGGTCATCTACCCTGCGTCCCGCCTTTCATCGACCATGGACCCCACCCTTCCGATCTCATGGTAGCCTTCATCCCACACGTTCTTCCCGGGATAAGCCTGCCTGATCTTGTCGTTTTCAGCCCTTCGTCTGACACCAACGGCTGGTTGCATTCTGCTTCGGCAGCCGGCAACAAAGTGTCTTCGGCAACATGGCGCTGGTCTATCTCCGTCGCTCTTCTCTGAACGACCGTAACCACCTGATGTCTGCCGCCAGCCTCGGATCGTCACACGCACCAGCCTTCGACACCGTCATTACCAAGAACGATGGCTTCAGCTCCAGCATGAGTCATTGGCCTCGAATCATCACGACTACCAGAACTGCTTCGTCATCAAATCCGCAACAATGGGTCACGTCGCTCGTCTGAGCTAGGCCGTTGCCACTCAGCTACTCTGGCCCTATCGTCTGAGTCTCTTCTACACCTTCCTTCTGAAGCTCCCCTGTACCTGTCGACTGCAGCTTTTCCAGACCCGTCGTCTGCGGCTCCTCTAACGCTGTCGTCTGAAGTTTCTCGACAGACCAGGCCCCTGCTGTCAGCGTCATCTGTGACTGCCCTGCCACAACCAGCGAGCGGACGTCGCAGCCATCACCGTCGCCTCCATTGCAGATATCGCGGCATCATCTTCAGGTGTAGCCCTTTGCAAGCATCATCACTCCCAGCCAGCTGGTCTCGACAGATGGCATCACAACTGCCCCCTTCGTTCACCCTTATCGTCTCTCTTCGTGCCACCTGTCATCATCACAAATGTCAGCAACCTGTCAGCTACCTCAGCTCAACCTTCGTTCATCCTTGTCCCCTTTTCAAACCTTAATTTCCCCCCCCCCCCCCCTTTTCAAGCAGCCTGTCGTTGTTGGAAACGTCAGCAGCCTGTCAGTAAGTCAGCTCTGCCTGATTTTATCCTTGTCAACTTTTTCAAGCCACAACAAAGCCCCGGTGTCTATTGGCATCTCCACTGCGTGAACACACTTTCATTTTTCCAGCACCACCTTTCATCACCTTTCACCCTATCGTCAGCTGTAGTACCTTTCAGCGACAGCAATGACAAGCTTCAGAAGCACTCCAAAGGACTTTTCTTCCCGGACGACCACTTTTCCTGGCCTTCTGACATTGTCGTTCGTCCGCCATCCTTCGCGCTGTGATCGACCTCACTGACATCCCAGCCTGCCACGGCTGCTTCTTCCAGCGAACATCGTTCTGCATCATCTGGTTCCCGCTCGGCGTGCCGGCTGCCCGCCCCTTTGTCAGCTCCCCAGTGGCGCTATTGTCAGCATCTCCACCACGTCTCCTGTCCCTTGCGGCCAGGCCGTAGTTCTACTTCTGGTCTTTGGGTTCGCCGGACCAACCTTTCCAGAATTAAGGGTACTTACTCCAGACTGCAACAGCAAATCAAGTCCCAGAAAAGCGACAAGAAGCCTCATTGCTCTCACCTACCAGCTAAAGCTCCTATAGACCCTTCGCCCTGTCGCTGTCGAGGTCCATTTCCAGCAACGCCTGCAGCTTCCACTACTCAACCTCTCCAAAGACTAAGTTCATGTCCTCGTGGACCAACCCATTCATGACTTTGACTGCAAGCAGCGATCGTCTCGACCTTCGCCAACGCCTTTTGCACGAAGCAATTAGTCTTACACCCGTGAGTGGGTCGCAGCATCATCTTCAGGTGAAGCCCTTTGCAATGGCGTCGCTCCCCGCAGCTCCCAGCCAAACAGCGACGAATGTACTTGGTCGTCCAACCTACACTCAACCTTTCATTGGCCGTTCACGTGATGCCTTTCGTCCGACAAGCTCTTCGTGGGAACTGTCAGCCAGCCCTCGCCAGTTACTGCCCTTCGCCATCAACAGCAACTCTCACTTTGTTGAGCTATTCCTGAGGTAAAACGACCCTTCGGGAATCACTTTCCCCAATCTCTTGAAGAAAGTTGCAGCCATCGTCCCTGACTGCTTCCTGTACAAACCGTCCTCCTCCGGCTCAGAATGAATACACGTCTCTGTATAGCTGAACTTCCATGTGAAACTGGAAATCTTGCTGTACACTGCAAACACATGCATCAAGAACAAGTTCGTCAGCAGGTTTCGGTTTCGGTTTATGTGGACGACATGCAAGGTGTTGCTCCAGTCTCGACCAATCAACCATCCTTCTCGCAGCGCTCTCAATTCCGCATCGAACCTCAACCCAACATGGTTCCCTCGACTTCTGCGTCTTCTTATCGGCCGCCCAGGAAGTCTGCCAGACGTTCCAGATCACCTGTCACAACGAAAAGGAACCTAGTTCTTTTACCCACACTCAGGTGCTTTCTCCTGAAAACCTGAACACCTCCCCTATTCAGTACGTGCTCTACGCTTCTACATACCGAGGACGGACTACAACAACCTTCGCAAGGGCCGTAATTAGCTTATCGGCTCCTTCAATGAAGATTTCGACGACACCTACGCCAGGACAATCACAACTTGGATCAAGATGTTCATCGTAAGCGCCTATGAAGCTTTGGACGTCCACTACGTCGAAGACAACATCAGGATTTCAGCTCATGAACTAAGGGCCGTCTGTACACCTAGGTTTTCCACGGCAACATTCTGGTCCCGCAATCCTTAAAGCAGCATTGTGGAGAAGTGCATCAATCTTTACATCGCACCACTTCAGGGAGATGGCCGTGCAGGCCAATGGTCTACATCGTCTGGGTGTCGCTGCCAGAAATATCTTTCACCAGGGGGGTGAAAGATAGCGGGGGGGGGGGGGGCCCCCCCCCCCCCGTGCTACGATAAAGAAGCTAGACCCCACATGCACTAGTTTTCGTTAATTTAAAGCAAAATGAACGATAAGTGACATCGTCAGACCCCTTTTTCTGTTTCTTCGGTCTCTTGCGGACAGCGAGAATTTTGTAACTCTTGGGGGGAGGCAGCTCATAACCCTAGGTGGGGACCCGTTAGGTGGTGCCCGCTGCCTTTCTGGCGAGTCTACTGTAAATGCTAGAATTTACAGAATATGTGTACGTTCAAATGGCACATTAAAATGCTGGTTGCCACTGGCTAATCTTGTTTTTATTTTTTAACGAAAATATACACTGCCTATACCCACCACACCTCCTCTCTTGAGTCACCACTATGACGTATTGAGAAGAATAAAACAGGACACTACGTCGCGCCTCGGCACTTTCAAAGGATGCAACGCTGTGCACTAGGTTGCCGAGCTGACGGCTGTAGAGGGAAAGATGCATTCAGAACAAGAATGCTATAATTTACAGCTAACGTATATTTTCGTTACGCAATAGACACAAAAATTAGCCAGTGGCACCCGGCTTTTTTATGTTTTTGTTGTACAGGTTGGTCCATAAAATACCCAACGACAAAAAATTAATTCTAAGTCCAATTTTTTTTTGAGGGGGGGGGGGGGGGGAAAAAAAAGTGCTAATATGGGCCAGTTTTCTGATCCCAAAAGGGTGTTTCTGATTTTGGACAAAAAATTTGTCTTAAAAAGAAATGTGACGTACTTAAGAATAATTTGTGCTGTTGCATTTTTTAGATAACTTGGTGACCATCCTGCATTTTCGTGGTGTTAGGGTATAGGTTAAATTAATTCAGTTGCCTTCGATCGAATTTTACCATCAGGGTTGAGGGAGGCTTCCTCACCTCCTGTTTTTTTTTTCATTTGACCTTTTTTTCCGTGTTTTTTTTTATCCTACATTCGTTATACATTCCATTTTGTAAATTCCTCATGGACCCATTGTTATATTTTAAAACTTATGGGCTAATTTGATCTCGTGGCAAAATGTTTGCCCTTAAGTTTGAAACCCCTAGGAGCTACTGGAAAGATACTGCTCACAGGGCCTGTAGTACGGGAAAATCATAAAGTTAACTCTTTTGCTATGCCAATCCTGTTATACCAAGAAGATTTATTTATTTATTTATTTTAAAGTTGGTCGTAGCGCCTAAAGGCATTAAAACGACATCCACAGAGAAGGGCAAAGAATTGCCCACAAAAACATCATTAAAACAAACTAACTGCAAGAATGTTGACACTGTATACAATCATGTTGTGAATCTAAACACTTTTTGAAAGCAATAAAACTTGTGGCATTCATAGTTTCAGTAGTCACCTCATTCCAGTTTTTAACAGTTTTTGGAAAGAAAGAATCTGCAAGTACATTTGTATTACACTGCACTGTTAGCCTTCTTCGTGTGGTCATGTCCCCCAAAATAGCTGGGAATTTTTATGTAGTCGTCTGGGTTTAAAAGAGTATCCCCGTTATATATCCTGTAGAACTGACCTAGTCGACGATCCCTTCTTTGGACCTCAAGTGGCTGCCATTCCAGAGTGTTCAGCAAACCAGAGACACGTGTCAGAATCGAATCTGCCGAACACCATCCGTGCGCCGCGGCGTTGCACTTTCTCAAGCATGTCCACCAAAAATCTAGTTTCAGGGTCCCACACCGCACTGCAATAATTGAGTTTTGACTGAACTAAATTATTGATAACCAGCTCTCTAGTGCACGTCATTGTACCAGCCAAAACGCTGTTTATGAAGCGAACTTTAGAGTTGGCCTTTGTGCACAGGTTCGAGACGTGGTCGTTCCAGTTAGGCTATTGTTAACTAGAACTCCCAGAATAGTCTATCAACCACCTGCAAAGCATCATTACCGATTTTATACTCTGGCATGACAACAGTCTTTCTTCTAGACACCGCTAAAACTTTGGTCTTGAGTAGGATTGAGATTCATTCTCCACTTTTTACACCACTCTTCAATTCGATTCAAATCAAATTGCAGCTGTCTTCTGTCAGCCGCAAACATCGTGGTATCATCTGCAAACACTGCTTTGCCAGACTGAATGGATTCGATCGGGTGATTTATGTAAATCAAAAAGAGAATAGGACCTCTAACGGGTCCTTGTGGCACTCCAGACAAGACTGGAGCCTCAGTTGACCTTTTTCCATTTACAACAACAAACTATCTTATGTCTTGGAGGAAGGCACGATACCAGTTCACAACACCCATCTGATGCACCATAGTCTTGAAGCTTCATAAGAAGCAAATCCTGAGGCACTTAGTCAAAAGCTTTAGCCATGTCTAATGCTACAAGGTCAACGGTAGCTCCTTCATCTAGCGCACTAGCAATATTATGTATAATGTCCAGAAGCATGCGAGAGTAGACCGTTGATTTCCAAGTGCGCCACAAGGTTGCTAACAAGAATATGCTCCAACATTTTGCAGCATATCGATGTTAGTGAGACTGGGCAGTAATTTCCCACAACATTCTTCTTTCCACCCTTGTGCAGTGGTACCACTGCAGCGATCCTCCAGTCCTCCGGCACAACACCCTCTCCCAAACTCTTCCTAAATATATGCAATAAATACCGCGCACTTACTGCCTGTCTCCTTAAGCATCCAACTGACCATGGCATCCGGACTAGGTGCCTTGCCCTCCTTGAGGGTAGAAACGAGGTTTAACAGGCCAGCATACACAATTTCAAAATTCGGCATTACATCATTACTTCTTGACATGAATAACGGTAGCCGGTCATCAGCATCGGGCCCAGTAAAAACAGATTCAAAGAAACCGTTAAACTCGTTCGCCCTTTCAGAGTCTCCAGTGGCATGTGTGCCATCTTCTGACAGTATAGGTGGGATGCCACATTCCTGTCTGTTTGCATTCTTGACGAAAGCCCAAAAGGTAACACCTAAGCCGTCCATATATTCCTGCTTCCTTTCCAGCAACAATTTTTTAACCAATTCTTTATGGTTGTTTGCTCTAACCCACGAATGACTAGATCGGATTTCCTTGCCTGTTGCCTCAGTCTCTTTCCCTTTCTGACTGCTCTTTTAACTTGAAGATTCACCCGTCTTTAGAAGGATTCGTAGCGACATGAGGAGTAAACTTTTGCACAGTTTGGAGCAAGTTACAAACACTGACCAGTTTTCCTCAACTGATCTCTTAGGAGCTGAATTTGCAAAATCAATATAAAGATCTTCAAGTTCTTGGTTAATTTTAGCCCAGTCCGCTTTGTTATATCTCATTATATTTCACGTTCCCATTATCCATATTGTAAAGAGGCTGGCAAAACAACTCTAACGAGTGAGTGGTCGGAGACCCCCTCTTCAACCGAGACAGATTCCCTTGCACAACTTAATGTAGTAAAAAACAAGTCTAGGCAATTTTCACCCCTTGTTGGTTCTTCAACCCCTTGTGGGTTCTTCAACAATCTGCTCCAGTTCATCCATCATTCTTTCAAGTGATTCAGATTTGATAGATGCGCAGGAGTTCCTCCAATCCTCGTCATGCCACTTAAGATCTGGCAAGTTAAAGTCACCGCCAATGACCACATTACGGCTATTCCTGGGTATCGTTTCCCTAACTTGCTCATACAGCACGTCCACTGCACTTTTATCCTCTTGTGGCTTGTACACGCACACAAACCAGAAAACTTCGGATGCTATAGTCACTTTGCACCAACATGCTTCAACTCCTTCAGAATTTTCGACAATGAGTTCCTCACTCTGCAACGAGTCTTTCACTGCAATCAGAACTCCACCTGCTCTGCCTTGCCTGTGTCTTCTGTACACCACATAGTTCCTGGGAAACCAGCAGTGAGTGGGATTGTCTTCATTCAACCACGTTTTCAGTGCACATAAAAATGTCCGGATTTTCTTATATTAATAACTCGTCAAGCTGAATTTCCTTGTTCTTGATACTACGGAAATGTACTAGCCCCACAACCAGCTTAGAGATGTTCGCAGACCGGCCAGCGGCTGATCGCCGGCTGTTGCGGGAGTGTTCTTTATTTGCTGGGAAACCAATTTTCTCTTTACGATTTTCCCTCCCTATAAAATCGGGTCGGGATCGACTTTCCTCCGCTCTTGCAGAAGTTGAAGCAAGTTTTTTATCTCCTTGTGCTCTTGCTTCGATCTGTCTTGCGAAATGGCAACCTGGTTTGTTTTTGGGAGCAATAACATAACCCCTACACCTGTAACCTTTACTAACAAAAAGTTCTTGCTTAGCCTGGTTTTGGAATTTGACAGGCAATGGGTGGTCGCTCTGCTCCTGATTTTACCCTGCCTGTTGAAGTTAACAACATTTACCTTGTCGGATACATCAAGTTGACCCACAGATTTGTTTCAATAAAATAGAATCGTGATCGATTCTTTTTTCATTTTCTGATTCAGTGCTCTCTGGCACATTGTGGATAACAACGTTCAATTTGCGTTTGTCGCGTTCTTCCAGGTTTTTTTACAACTAACTCCGAGCACAAATCAAGAGACGCCTACCCACTACCAGACATTTCCACAATATTGGCATACGATTTCATGCTTTAGCCGTCTTCAACAATGCAATCGTTGACATCCTTGAAACCAATTTTTGACCGTAGGCTGCCTACCACGTCTTGTAGTCATTTAACTTCATCTTTAGTGGTTTGCAAATCTAAACAGGAGTGCACTCAACTTGTTTTCAATCACCTCTTTATCTTCTACAAGGTGCTCAACTAATTCAGTCAAAGCAGCGACTTTGCTTTCGAGTTTACAAGCCCTACACACAAATGTGAGGCCTGATGCTTGAATTTGATCAAATGGCACATCAATTCCAGTACCCATAAATGCGTATAGCTTTGGCCACATTTATCACAACATATTTGTTCAGTTGCCTCATTCACGTTAGACTTTTTCGTTTTGGTAACCTTTGACTCATTTTTGGATTTATCAGACGAATCTGAACACTCGTCATCATCTTTTTTCTTTTGGTTTCTAGTTCCACCTGCCATTACCGGAAGTTGAATTTAGTTCACAGACCAAGCAGAAATAACTCCAAATAACAGTTCAAAATCGATGTACGTCCGTCAAATTCGACCTATGAACTCACCAAACACTACAAACACTCATGAAACCGATACATATTGAACAGCAAGTGGATGGCTTTTAAAAACGCAACAATTTTAACTTGATTAAAATTAGTTTTTACTATCCTAAAATACTTACCTCTAGTAAGTGCTAAAATCGTTTTCGATTTGCTTTTCTACCCGATTTTTTAAACCCCTTAAAAGTTTAAAACACCTACAACACTTGCAATGCAATGAGGTTAGCCTACGTGCCACTTGGTGCGCAACAATCGTTGCCTCCAACAAACCAGCGCCAGCCCACCAATGACACTTCGTTTTCCGGAACCCACAACTCGACTTTTCCAGGGTTCGGCGAAGCGGAGAGGCTGGGCGGGTCCTACTAGAGGTAAGTATTTTAGGATAGTACAAACTAATTTTAATCAAGTTAAAATTGTTGTTTCTTACTATGTATCTGTAAAATACTAACCTCTAGTATGTGCGGAATTTGTCCAATAGGCCGGTGGGACAGCATGAACCCTGCTAACTTTCGTTGCATTGCACTTTGCACCAACAATACAGTACACATCACACTTTAAACACTGCCAGCAAAAACTTTTACCCATCTTAGCACTTGTCTCGGGCGAGGTCCTCAGCCATGGACTGCGATCCACCACTGGTATTGCCACCGGGCAACAGTGATGACAACTGTCCATCTTACCACTGTGTACTGTCCACTGTGTACAAGGTGCATATCCCCACAACTTCTTCACCAGGAAAAAGTTCATGTGGGCCAACCCCTCAACACTCCTCGTGTCGGGTTGGAATCTCTCCAGTGTGCACTTTAACAGGAGCTTTCCACCATTGCAACACCAAACACTGCCTCGTGACGTGTCACCTGAACTTCACTGTCTTTGCCCACCTTCTTTCTCCCATTTAGAGAAAGTTCCAGCGGGCATGATGGCACTGCAACACTCCTCGTGTTGTGTCATCTCCTTTTCACTGTGTACACAAACTTCACTCACTCCCCAACAACACTTCCAGCCGCCACATGGGGATGCTCCAGACCACTCCCACTCGCCGCATCTGTATCACGAATATAATGGGCAGTGAAGGTGTTCTTGTTGGTCCAAGAGCAGGCAGCTACCACATCATTAAGTGGGGTGCCAGACGCGAAGGCCCAAGACGCAGCAAAAGCCCTTAATGAATGGGCCCCTCACATTCGCAGGGATGTCTAGATGGTCCAGTCCGTGCTCATACACTCGCTTGATGACTTCACAAATCCATATCCCTATCTTCGCTGGTGATGGTTCGGGAAGGACACCTCCAGATTCTTGATCCCATTTCAAAAACTGCGGAGTGAATGTAGATCCTGCTCGTCCCGAACGTCCAGACTGCTCCGCCAAATTGGTCCTAAGAAAAGGTGGAGAGCTCGGACCGAGCTTTGAGTCCACTCCGTACCCCCTGGATCAACCACTGGCTTCAATGCCTTAATCACCGAAGGCATGGGGGCCACATCTGGTCTTTGATTCTTCGCAAGGAAGTCAGCTGGAAAACCCAACGACTCGGATAACCAGTCTCAAGAAAAACAGATGTTCTTGCCATCTCTCACCAGAGCAGCTAGCTCGCTCTGCCGAGTCGCCGAAGCCAGAGCCACCAAGAAAAGAGTCCTCTGTGACAGTAGAAGCAACCGAGCTGAGTAAAGAGGTCCGTAAGGTGCCAACTCCAGACCGGCCAACACCAAGGGCAAGTTCCATTTGGGGAACAACTATAAGGCCTCGGTCTTCCATCCACAAACGCCGGACCAGGCGTGAAACATGTTCATTGGCCACAAACTTCTTATTGCCCAGGATCGACAGAACAGAATTGATGGCCGATCCGTACCCCTTGATGGCAGTCGGGGACAGGTTCTTTCAAGTAGGACGACAAAGCGGCTTCGGTAGGGTCCGTTGCATCACATCCCTTCTTCTGGCACTAGAAATGCCAACCTTCCACCTGGCCTCACTGTTCTTCCTCGTCGACGAATGGAGGCAATACTACATCCGCTCCGAGGCCTCGGTGATTAAACCCTCTCCTTCCAAATTCCTCACCACAGTCTCCACCCGTGAAGATGAAGCATAGCGGGACAAGGGTGGGTCGCCGCACCTCCGTGCTGGGTCCTCCTTCGACAGTTCCACTAAGGCAGGAAACCATGACGCAGCTGGTCAGAGTGGTGCCACCAAAATGTATTCTCCCGTGGACTTGCGAAGTTTGTTCCAAGACGCTTGCAGAAGCGAGAACGGGGGGAAAGAGGTAGCTGACAGGCCTGCTCAGTTCAGGGAGGAAGCGTCCGTGGCCCACATCGTCGAGTCCGGAAACAGTGAGACAAAGTGTGGGAGTTGGCAGTTGTAGCATGTCGCAAACAGGCCCACCCAGGGCTTTCCCCACGTCAATAACGAGCTCTGGCACATGCTGGGATCGAACCTTCATTCCATTGTGGGAGTTCTCTGACGTGACAACTCGTCTGCTAGATTATGGAGCTTCCCTGCTACATGATGCAGACGCAGGTTAAGGAGCAGGGCTTCGCGCAGTCGAAACAGCAAGGAGGTCTCTTTCATCATCAACCAAGAACGAGTCCTTCTCATTTCATGACGTGAGCCACTGCCGTCTTGTTGTCCGTTATGGCCATCTCCGCCTATCACCGTCTTCCCACGCAAAACTCCTTCCCAGGTCTGCACCGCCAGACGTTTTGCTCGCTTCTCCAGAACATTGATGTGTAACTGGCACTCCTCACCTGACCACACTCCCGCCATCATGAGACCCTCGAGGTGCGGCCCCCCCCCCCAGCCTGTGGAGGACGCGTCCGTGAAGAGAAGTCCAAACGGCGTAGGGTCCTGAATCGGCACTCCTCACCACTGAATGGTATCCACCTGCAAACTGACCAGAGAAGTCACTTCCCACCAGGACGACGAGGTTGCCACTCCTGGTTCCTAAACCAATGCATCGGCCTGCCCTTCCAGTCCCCGAAAGGAATCAGCTCAGCGCAGGAAACGACGACACCTATTACTGACGTCAGGTCCACTGACATAATCTCGGTGGCCAGCTGCAACCTTTCCATCCGATCCTGTTATTTCTCTACCTGTTCCTGTGATGGCCAAACCGTGAACTCGTCCATATCGAACCGAGCGCTGAGGAACACAAATCGCCTGCACGGCACCAGCCTGGACTTTTCCAACTGGACACCTTGACCCAGAACCTTCAAGACATGACGACACCTGTTCAAATGCCACCTGAGTACTTCCTCCGACTGATAGCGGAGCTACCAATCGTCGATGTAGGCATGGGCCCGAATGTCCAGACGAAGCAGAAACCCCAAATCCAGGCAAAGAACTGCCGTCAAGGCATGAGGTCCAGTTGCAATCCCAAAGGGCAGGATACGAAAGGGTCACAACGGTTGGCTGCATCGCTTCTCTGACCGACCGAATTGTCTCAGTTTTGAAACGCTGCTTCTGTACAGCTTACTGAGGTTGAAGACAGCGCTGGTTCAAACACAAATGGCGGCGACTAGCCTCTGCCTACAGCGGAGAGAGTAAACATGTCGTCGGTGATGACCTTCCCCCCCACCTGCCGGTGAAGTGGAGGAAGGTAAGGGGGGGGGGGGACATCATACCTGCTCCTGCGGGGATGACCCCGAGAGGCACCCCTTCCACGTTGTGCGAATCCACGGAAACGTCTCCTGCCTTAAAAGCTGGAGAAGTGCTGCCGTGACGTGGAGTAGTCTGTGCAACGTGCGTTGTGGAACCTGAGAACGAAGGAGGACATCTTCTCTGCTCAAGTCGCCAAATGCAAAATGCCCCCCACCCCCCAAAAAAAAAAAATAGGTACGGAATGTATAGAGAAGACTGCTATGTTCCGAGAAGAAAACACTAGCGTAACCTAGATTGATAAAGTTTTTATTGAAATCTACGCTCAACCCTAAACTCAAAATGCCGTTCAGTGTAGGCAAATTTTCGGTCCCTTGGAAGGGGATCGACGTTCTGACGTTTCCCAACCTAGATAACAAAAACCACCATTACCTTCCAGAATGGCGTCTGGGCGTCAGACAAGAATGAAAAAGCCCCCACCCGAGCAATGCCGCCGGGGCTAGCAAAGTACGGGGGAGGGAGGGGGGGGGGACTCAATGCAAGTAGACAAAAAAGTTAATCTGACATTGCAAAAGTGGACAACTCGGTTTTCCAAGTTAGCCGACACTCGACGTCTTTATAAGACAAGACCTGAATTTAATTAATTAAAAGAGATGAACCGAGTTTCCATTCACAATGAGTAAATGGTTCCAACCCAGCCACACACAAGGAGCGAGGTGGGGAGAGGGGGGAGAGGGGCGTCCGGGTCAACCTCCTACAGAATAGCAGAAAACTTAGCCAGCAAAAGGTTTCGTTCTGCAGATCCCTGGTTTTCATTCCAAATTTCCAAACGATTCACTAATAGGCCTCACACGGCACAACAAAAGCTGTAGAGCAAACGTGGTAAAATGTCCTGATGCTGCCACTGACCCTCATACAAAAAACAGTCAGTAACAAGCAAGGAATTTAAAATTAAAGAGTTAAAAATTCCTTAACGAAACTAAAGGCAAGGAATTGACAAGCCATGAATTAACCAGCAAGGAATTTAAAGTTAAAAAATTACAAATCCTTAACGAAATAAAAAGAAATGCAAGATTTGGAAGATGTTTCCGATGCAGTGACCGCTTGGTCAACAGGAAGAAACACCGTAAAAAACTGAACGACACGGCCAATGTGAAGAACCAGACATGGCCATGCAACGGCTTGTCAACTTCCAATGACGATAGCCGGCTACAGCCGATGACGAGAGCCTTTAAGTGCAACAGAATGCGGCCAAGTTCTAACAAAGTTGCGATGTGAAAGCACACGTGGCTAACAAGGAACGCTGACGAACTGTGAAGTTTCCACCGATGTTTAGCACCCTTGTAGGTCTGACAACTTGCACATTTCGCCCAGGCGTGGTGTTTGCCACTCCCCGAGTGTGGGTCCTTTTCCACTCTATGGGTACCCAGCATTGTGGTTGAGACTCGTTTTTTTTTTTTAAAGCTTTTCCACCGCCACGAGACGTTTTGGGAGTCCTTGGAGTTTTAATTTCTGTTGCATTTCCTTCACTCAACCCTCTTTGCAACATTGCCCCGCACTAACAGCTCCAATTCAGACACGACAATTTGCTGTAGTGCAGCCACAGACCCTGTGCCAACAGTCTCATGCGACTGGCGATTGGCAATTGGGGAATGGCGTTTGCCGATTGGTACACGAACGCTGCGAGATCGTCTATCATCATTCCACACCCCGTGCGATCCGACAGCATGACGCCGCCGATGAGGATCTGTTGAAGTCGGAGTACGGCGTTTTTTGGCACCTATCAGACTTGGTGCATCACTCGGAGCTTTGTGGTGGCCGCCACACTCTTGAGTTGGGTCTTTTCCCAACTATGGGAACTACATTTAGCGGCTAAGACTCATTTTTTTGGCGTTTTCTCTGCCACGAGACATTTTTGGGCTAACTCCCTCCTTGGAGTTTACAGTTTTGTTGCATTTCAATCGCACATCCACCTTAGCAACATTGCCCAGGACTAACAGCTCCGGTTCAGACACAAGCGTCTGCCGTTGTGCAGCCATAGACCCTATGCCAACAGCCTCATTCAATTTACTCACCACAGGCAGCTTTCCTGCAACAACAGTTTCAGTTTTATAACTACAACGCTCCTCCTCCGCAACCACAGTAGATGGCAGCACCTGTCCAGCACACGATGGCTAGGTTGGCGATTGGCGAGTGTTGCCACCACGAAAAACGCCGCCATCTTCTCCCGCAGCAAGGCAAAACCATTGGCATAAGCTTTGCGTTGTTCGGCCGCTAATTCCTCACGCAACAAGTCCATCCTAATTCCTAAGTCCAATTTACCTGCTTCTCGCACAGCACCCACGATCAATTCCAAATTTCCAGGGAGCGACCGGGCCAGCAGGGAAGACACAACCGCCCATGACGAAATAACCTCGGTTGCATCCACATTAGGCCTAACCGACGCGTTCACAACATCATGGCCCAGATGAGCCGCAACAGATTCGTCCGACAAAAAACACAAGTGGGGCATAAATGTTAGTATTTAAAAATTCTAAACGGCGCTCAAGAGGAGTTTAAGATCCAGAAGCAGACTACATCAGTGCCGGTCTGATTTCTTCCAGGTATACTTCTTCAGCAGCAACTTCTTCACTACTTTCGTGTCTATAAAATCTACAAACCACACTTGGATTCAGAAAAATTACAAGGCCTACACCTGCGACAGGTAGGGTGAATATCCAGAGGGGTCTATTTGCACACACACACACACACAAGAAATTCTCCCGACGCCAACATACAAGGCAGTTTATTATTGTCCTGAAAATCTCGGGCAGGGAATACAAACGCCGGCGATTCCCTAACGAAAAGCAAAAAGAGAGCAGACCAAAAACCACACGTCTGCACTGTTTTGTACCCGAAAACTAAGTGTCATTGTTGGGCTGGCGCTGGCTTGTTGGAGGCAACGATTGTTGCGCCCCAAGTGGCATGTAGGCTAACCTCATTGCATTGCAAGTGTTGTAGGTGTTTTAAACTTTTAAGGGGTTTAAAAAATCGGGTAGAAAGCAAATCGAAAAAGATTTTAGCACATACTAGAGGTTAGTATAGTAAGAAACCATACTCGCTGGATTTATGCAGAGCTCAGTAGACCATACTTGTAGACCACTGACCTCTATATGATTACTAGCCTAGGCAATTGACCTTGAACAAAGATATATTACAAAAAAAACTTGCATCTGTTTAAGTGCTGTGGTACTGTACTTTACCGATCTTTAAACGTAAAGCACAACAGCACCTAAACAGATGCAATTTTCTCAATTGTAACTTTGATTATTTCAATTAAAAATCATCAATTTCTATCCTTGTACATTTTAACAAGTAAAGTGAAACTTCAATCATATAACCCCCCTTTTTACGGCACACTTGACGTTTTTGTTTGTAATCCGTGTACTTTTTTACGACTATGGCGTCGCGCTACAAAGGTTTATTCATGTAGTTGATTGTTGCTGCCCACTTTGAAACAATTCAACTCAGCTCTGATAGTTTGAATCTGCGAAATAAATATGCCATTCTATCGTTGAGGCCTCAAAATTAACAACGTTGCTTAGTTTGGTTTAAAACTATATGCGTTTAGCCGCTGAAAAATGGATTCTTTCAATTCAATTTATTTTCCGGAGCCGTAACCCAGAGTCGTACACCCCAACAAATTAATTACAGACTAAATACAAACTAAATATATAAGCCAAACGAATCCCTTACACCACAACTGCACCACGAACACTTGCTGAGCCACAGGCTATACTATCGATCACCTCAGCTCCACAACACGGATTCTTTCATTTAAAAAATCAGTTTTTTAGCAGAGACATAACACTGGCACGAAGAATGGATCTGGCGTTTGCGGAGTGGCATTGTTGCCTAATCACAATGGTTAAAACATTGTAAAACAATCAAACTTATCATCCCATAACTCCGGAATGGCTCGACCGGTATCTAGAAAAAACGTCCCCGACAAAACGCCCCCCAACAAAACGCCCCCAGGAATAAACTCTCCAGGAAAAAACGCCCCTAGGAAAAAACACCCCCAAGTAGGGAAAAGTTCCCAAGTGGTGGTCATTGTAGCTGAGCCTCAGATTTAAGACAACTCATCTATACGAGCATTAGTTTGATTCAGATAAATTAATGCTCCAAGAAATTTGCTAAAAAAAAAAAGCATCTTTGCGTATTTACCCTCCGTTTACAATTAAATTTTCAGCTACGCTTTTCCTTGAACTAAACTTCTTTCGCCGTCAAAAACGTCCACTGAGATTCACACTTGAGCTGATTCATCTGTACAAGCATTACTTTGCTCTCCAAAAAGTTTATTTAAATAATGTCTTTGAGCATTTACTGAACTCTCCCCGTTAACAATTCACATACTTACCGTCTCCAATTCTTGAGATCTTCCCATTCCAGACTATATCCGTTGAATCACCCACAATTTTAATCTCACTAAGTCGTATCAGATTTTTAAAAAACTATATCTTCTAAGCAAGTCAAATGCAAACGGAGCAAGTGTCATAAAGGTGCAAATTCGCTAGAGGAATCCCTACTGGGGTCGTGAAATTGCTCAGAATTGTAATGTCCCTGTCTAAGTTGCATAAATAAATCAAATGCAAACGGACAGGGTGTCATAAAGGTACTAATTCGCTAGCGGAATCTCTACTCGGGCGTGGAAGTGCTCACAATTTCAACCTTTTTTTAAAAAATAAATTTCTTGGAGCCTTACCACATATGAAGCAAATGAATGCTTGTATAGATGCACCTGCTCAGTTTTGAACGTTACTACTTAATAAAGTGTAGTTAAGAAATGGTGTGAACCTGGAGGTGCTAACCAAAAACCATTTATTTAAGGACTTTATTTCTTGGGTTTTTTTTTTCCTAGGCGCGTTTTTTCCTGGTGGCGGTTTTTCCTAGAGGCGTTTTGTTGGGGGCGTTTTGTCGGGGGCGTTTTTTCTTATTACCGGCTCGACCAATTGAAAAAGTGGTCTCTGTGTGGATGAAGCCCAAGGAAATTTCTGGCTTAGATCATGTTTCAGATTTTAGGTAGGTGCAGTAGTTTTTTCTGAAACTGTTTCAGCCAAGAACAAGAACAACAACAAGTGAACAGTTTTCAAATTTACGTGTCTCCCTGCGTTTACTCTTGCACAGAATTGCATATTTTTGGTATAAATATACCTTCGATACCTATCTACTGTCTGGCCAAGTATGGTCGAAATATATTGAATAAGAACGTAGATATTAATAATTTTAGTTTTGCTGGAAAGAGGACTTCAGTCATGTATGATAAAGCTGAAATTTTGCACTGCGATCCTATTGACCACTAGGAACAACATCCTAAAATTCTTGGCAATACACATGCGAGGATTTCCAGACTCCCCGCACCCCCACCCAAAAAAAAGTTTTTCTATTACTTCTTATCAGTCAGATAGTAAACCTGTCAGTTAAAAAACATGTTTAGAACAACATTTTACCCGAGAAAGTTCCTATTTCTGTTTCACATGACAATTCTGCTACCCTAAATTCCTGGGTTGTGTAGGTAACTGCGAGCACTGGGGCGTCAGATTCGATAGGCATCTTGGTCCCAGTTGTAGATCTCTGGCTTCCTACAGACCTGGTTTCGATCCTGGTGAAGGGAAGTGTATATGTACGGGTTTTTCTCCGGTTGTTTCAATAGTAGATAAATTGGTGGAAAACAAGCCCTTTTGAACAGTCCTCCAGCCCCCCTCGCCCCTCTTTTTTTTCTGCAGATGGGGGCCTCCTCCTAATTTTTTTGCTTTCTTTTTAAAGTGTTGCTGTTTGTGGGAGCATTTTTCGACGTGTAACTTTCTCGTTGTGTCCTCTTTCTTATATGAATATTTTGCAGGATTTTTTGTTTTCTAAAGTGTTGTTGTTTGGGGAGCATTTTTCACAAGTTTTACGGATGAGGGGTGTGACTTTCAACCGCGTGGATCATTTGATACAAACCCTCTGGGAACGAGCGGTAGGTATAAAAGGCATGGATAATTCCGTTGATTTTTATATCAGCCATGGCTGCCAAGTACGAGGTGGTCTTGAGGTTCCAGTACAAAAAATGCAAAGTTGAGTTTTTATCGCGAGAAGAGGTGGAAAATCATCTGCAGACGCCTTGCGTGGTAAACTTTACTTGTCTCGATTGCGGAGGACTGGTTTCTTCTTACGATGAAGTTTTGGCTCACTATGACCGATGTGATGGAAAAATGATTACACCTATAAAAATCAAGTTTGGTGGTATATGTTAGTGCATAGCCTGTTGGAAGCATTTCCCTGATTTGGAACGAGCTACGGTTCACACCAGGATTTCACATTCGTCTCTTCCAACGAACGAAGAGACGGTTTCGGAAGATAAAAAAAAGGACCAACGATAATTGACGAAGAAAAAAAACGAGAGTTTCCAATGTCTGACAATGAGATTTTTTTTTATGTCAATACTGCGAAAAGACATTCAGGAACAACAGATATAAACGGAGGCACGAAAGGCGTCACGAAGGAAAATGTAACGTAACCTGCAAATCGTGCGCTGAGACTTACTCGGACAGTCTCGCGTATAAACGGCACAACTGTGGAGGAGTTGTAAAACAACGTGGAAGAGAAATTGGAGAGTCTTCAAACAATAGACTTAAATTGTCTTTTCCTAAACTCAAGCCCCGGTTAAAGGAAGGAATAATTTCTCAAATACCTGCAAATTTCAACCTGGTAATTAACAACGTCAGATTTGTAGTCGTACCTATAATAAAGGATACCAGAATCTACTGGGCCTTTTCTGACATGATTGACGATTTGAAAGCCATGACAGAGGCGACAGACGATACCGAGCTCGAGGTGAGGCCGTTCAGTTTGGATTTAGGTGGGTTTGATCTAGTGCGTGATGCTTTCAATAGATGCTTCTTAACTTTCAAGCTGGATAACGCAGGATGAAATGCACTATGAGCCTTTGATTTTGTTGAAACAGTACGAGGACAAATATTGGAATCTTTAGAAAAATGTCGACATCTTATGGTAAACATAAAAGCTCACATTGGATTATGCATTCTCTTAGAAAAAGCAACGGATAATACGGAAACTATTAAAGCTTATTTTAACTTCAACCTGATCAGGGAGGGGAGCAAGGAGGTTCTTTCGGAAATGTTGGACAGTTTGCAGTGGAAGGAAGTGGATGGGTTGTCAAGCAATGCGTGTGCACCGAACTATGCGTTGGAATTAATAGGCCTTTTGCCGGGAAAAGTTACGTAGCACTCCCCAACAACCTCAAACTAGGCCCCGATATACTGGTCAATGTGCGAAGTGAAGATGATAGATGTTTTCTGTGGTCCGTGTTGGCTAGTATACACCCCGTTCCATCTTCGCAACATGATTGGGATACAAAACATTACCTGTTTCGTGCGCACGAGTTAGTTGTAGGTGTGTTGGAGCCCGTTCCTTTATCCAAAATCGCGGCGTTCGAAAAAGCCAACAACATTTCGGTATATGTTTTTGGTTTCGAGGATGACGAGCCTTGCGTTTATCGCACGAGTTCCTTAGTTGAAAGTAAACATCACGTTGACTTGCTTCTTCTCAACGGACACTACGTGAAGATAAAAGACTTCGACAAATTCATCGCGAGTTTCAACCCCAACAAGCACTTGAAGTATTTTTGGAGGCATTGCTTACACGGTTTTCGAAATCGTTTCAGGTATGAAAACTTCCACCTTCCTTTTTCCGAGGGAGTTCCATTTCAAAAGACCTCATTGCCCGACAATAACGTTATCCAGTTTAAAAATTTCAAGAACGAGCTCAAAAGGTTGTACACACAGATTAGAGAACAACCGCCACACAGATAGGACACCGCTAGTCTCCCCAATGCTTCTCTCTGTAATGGCGAATAACGCGCAACACGCCATGTGCTGCATCTTGTTATAGCATGAACTAACGGACGTCGTGTCAAACTTTGACGGAGTTAGATCTAGTAGTTTGACCGAATTAAAATATAATAAAATAATTTAATAAGCAGATA
>JAHWFP010053665.1:0-14112 GCA_023313725.1 Lithobius niger | reverse complement strand
CTTTAAAAAGTGTAGTGTCCTCAACATTAGCATTGACACTGACCACTTAGAAACTTTTTCAGACATGGGGGGGGGGGGTCCAGGAGAAGAACCCACAAGCCAATGCGTTATTAGAATTCTAGTGTGCTAGCGCCAGTTTTGAGACTAAGAATTGTATTTTTCTCATAGTTTGGCCAGTGTTTTTTCCCCCTCCCCATCACAATAGGGCTAACAAAATATGATCCCTCTAAGAGGTCCCCAAAACATTTGACCTTCCCCCCCCCCCCCTTCCATATCCTTCGACGCCACCCGGTCCCTAAAGTTGCCAAATTAAACACGTCGTGAAGTTAACGATAATTTTTCGGTAATACGTTAACATTTTTACCATTTGTTTTAATTGTCAAGGTTACTAACCGAACTAAGTCTGTGGTAATGAAGAAGAAATCAAATTCATACGCGTGAACAAAATACGAACGCTTGCTTAAACGCAATAGTTTTTATTTTATTACAATAAAATTTAATTCAGAGCAACTGAAAAAGGAAGGTCGGTAGTTTAGCAAACAGAATGCCTCTAAAATAAAACAAAAACATTGATAAAAAATAACAACTATAAATCATACCAAACGCTCGTTG
Organism: Lithobius niger; assembly: GCA_023313725.1. NCBI lineage: Eukaryota > Metazoa > Arthropoda > Chilopoda > Lithobiomorpha > Lithobiidae > Lithobius > Lithobius niger. The sequence goes on along the minus strand of JAHWFP010053665.1, from coordinate 13,500 downwards.
ATGAATGCAGGAGTGATAAAGTTAAGGGGGGAAAAGTTGCACTTACACACAAACCTGAAAAACCGGAAAAAAAAGTTTTTAAAACTTTTTTTAACCTTTGTTGTTGTCACATTCCAGAAAAAAAAGTTTTTCTGTTCTTAATGATGAACATTGAGGTTACTGTTTGCATTAGCTAGCTTGGTGCCTATTTTTGCAAACATGTTTGTTGTTTTCCATTCGTTCTTTTAATACAGGTAAGAAAATCGCGGGATGTTTTATTTAAAATTAACAAAAAATAATATTAGAAATTGTACTAAAATAAAAGCTTATCTGTAACCTTTTAGGCGATACAGCAAAGAAAACCTTTATTTTTTCTTTTTAACTTTGCATGGTCATTTTGAACTTTTTTCAACTTTTAAACTTCTTTCAGTGCCTTATCGCAAGTAGACCGTGTTGGCTATCCAAAGAAATGGGGAACATAACTAAAAAGAATATCCTCTTTTTTCAGTCATGTTTTTTACAACATTACGTTTTTGGCCAAATTTTATTTATTTTTTTCTTTACCTTTGTTAAGTACGGACAGTCAGTTTCGAACTATCATATTTCTATCTGGCTAATTCCTTGACATTTAATTTATACCTGGCCAATATCTTAATTTTTTTAAAAATCTCTGGCCAAGTTTCTTTGCATCTTTTTTTATACCTGGCTAAATCTTTTGGGAATTTGAAAATCCAAATTGGATTCTTAGTTCTTGAATTGTTGTAGTCAGGGGCAGCATAAATATATGACCTATGGCCGTGTATACAATTTATACACTCCTGTTGTAGTTTATGGCCGAACATCATTCTGAATTGCGGTGCGTCCGAGTGGGCGCTTGCCATTGATTTTCGCTTGTCGGATTACAACTCTTGGAAGATGGACAAAAAAAGTAACTTTTACAATGATTTACTACAACTATATAAATAACGCATATTACTTTATGTTTATAAGCCTTCATTAATGTTTTAGTCGAGGTTTTAGTAATGAAATGTAGCTTGCAAAGGTTGGCGCCATAGGTTTTTCTAGGCTTCTTAACCCTTGCTCCGAGCTTGCGACTACGACCGCGACGCGCTTTTCGCCAGATGGCGCCAGCTGTTGCAGGCATTACACGCTCTGCCATAGCGGAGTCATATCTGTGTGGGGCGGTTGTTCTCTAATCTGTGGTTGTACATAGCTTACGTGGACTTTGAAGCAGCGCTGCACCCAGTCTCCAGTTGCATGGAAACGATACATACACCAGAGTTTGCCTACGTGATTGTTGACCACTAGGTGGAGTATTTTCCAAAAAGTTGTACAGAGGAGTAGACTGCGTGTAAGTTTTCTTCGAATCTATATTAGAGGAGCAGTAAAAGATCGTGGCTTACGTGGATTCCCACAAGCAACGAATGAAACATTTAACCAAGGAGCAGTGGTTGCTGTACAAAGAAGATGCGGTGTGCCATATCTGCAAACAAGGAGCATTTACCCTTCCCCAAGAAAACTTTAACGGGTTTACGAAAGTACGAGACCACGTCCACATCACCGTTGAATTTAGAGGTCCGCGCACAGCAAGTGTAACTTTGCTTACACTTTGAACAAAAGCATAGCGGTTATGCATAATTTCTAAATATACGACAGTCATTTCGTCGTGAAGGCTTTGAATTCGTTTAAAGATTTAAAGGCTCTGCATGATGTCAGGATCATGGTTAAGAACAAGGAAAGAATCGGCAGGTTTACTTTCATAGATAGTCTAGCGTTTATGACGGCATCGTTGGAAACTCTAGCTTTGAACTTAAATAGCTTTAGCATCATGGACAAGCTTTTCGAAGGTGAATCCGTGGAACGACTACGAGGCCTTCAGCAAAAAAAGTGTGTTTCCTATGAATACCTGACAATTGTGGAAGTGTTTGAGGAGAAGTGTTTACCTATCATGTGGGCATTTGCCTCGTTGTTGAAAGCAGCGATCTGCTCCGAATCTTATCAAAACGCGATGAAGATTTGGGATTTAGGGAAATACAAAACGTTTAAAGATTACCACGACCTGTATTTGTGGACGGATGTCGGGCTTTTAGCCGATGTCTTTGAAAACTTTAGAGCGACGAGTTTGGCTAGTTACGGATTGGACCCCTCCCATTACATTTCTACACCCTCCCCATCTTGGGACGCGGCGCTCAAGAGGACGGGAGTTTCTTTCTATTTCTTCACTAACATTGACATGCATCTTATGGTGGAAAAGTGGATAACAGGCGGTGTCTCGTTTATAGCTAGAAGATACGCTAAAGCCAACAACCCTTGTTATGCCATCTACCTTCAAGCCCGATAAAAAAAGAATTCTTACATCATATATTTGGACTTCAACAATTTGTACGGTTGTGTTATGTGCGAGTATCAACCAACTGGAGAGTACGAATGGGTGCCAGAAGATCGGCTCGAGGATGTAAATCTCGATAATTACGGAGATGAGAGTGATAGGGCTTGATATTGGAAGTGGATTTGGAATACCCCGAGGCGCTTCATGCATCGCACAATGATTTCCTGCTACCCCTCGAGCACATGATAATCACAGAGTCTATACTTTCTCCTTTCAACCGTCAGGCAATCGAGGACTTGCGGTTAACGTACAGCAAATGCCTAAAGCTAACCACTAACCTTTTCTCAAAGAAAAAGTATGTGGTGCTATAGGAACTTGAAATACTACCTTTCCCTCGACATAGTTCTCAAGAAAATACACAGAGCGATCAGTTTTAATCAAGCGCCTTGGCTGAAACCTTACATCGTGTTTAATAACGAGAAACGGCAAGCGGCTACTAACGATTTTGACAAAAACTCTACAAATTGGTGAATAACAGCATTTTCGGTAAGACGATAGAGAACAAGCGCAAGAGAAACAACGTCTTGATAGCAACGACGAAAGAATACCATCAATTACGCGTCTCACCCACGCACCACAAGTTACACTTCCCTAAGCGAGGATCTGGTAATTTTTACAAAGACACCCGCAAACATCATCCTGAACAAGCCCATCGTGGTTGGTTTTAGCGTTTTGGAATTGTCAAAGTTACTAGTCTACCGGTTTCACTACGACCACAAGATAAAAACGTACAGGCCGGAGAGATGTAAACTCCTAGTTACGGATACAGATAGTCTGTGTTATTCCAAAGAAACGGACGATATTTACATAGATAAGGAAGAGGATGCGTCGTTGTTCGATACATCGAACTATCCAAAAGATCATTTTTTACACTCCAACATCAACAAAAAAGTATTGGGGAAGATGAAAGACGAGAGCGCGGGGGTGCCCAATTTCCGAGTTTGTAGGTTTAAATCGAAGCTCTACAGCGTTTTACAATCGGATGGGAAGAACAAAATGGCTTGCAAAGGTATTAAGAAAACAGCACAAGTGGTGCACGAAACGTATAAGAATGTGCTGTTTAATAATAGCGTCGTGAAAACTCTGGGGTCTTACATTCGTTCGGAGGCGCATGAACTAAAAACCGTCACCATCAAGTTGGCTTTCAGTCCCTATGACGACAAGAGATTGGTGTGCGACGATGCAGTCGGTACTCTAGCTTATGGGCATGTGAATTCAGCCTAAACTATCTATATTATCTGTCCAGCTGTTGTACTTGGAGTCATAGCCCTTCCATTTAACGAAATAAAGTAATTTTTCATCTTTTCCCCTCTTTTTACGTCATACTTGCTTCACCAGAAATAAATCTGGAACTTGGGTTTTGTGAATTTCCTGTTCGTAGAAACCTCCGAGCACCGGTTCACTCGATGGTCCTTCAAAAGATACGTAACTGGTTGGGTTTTTTGCACTTTACGTATCGTGAATACTTCGTTGGTAAAATTTTGCAAATATCCTTTGTCGAACATTTTTTAAACTTTAGAAATCCTGACTTTATTTCCTACGACGAACTTGGGTTCCTTTAGCAGTTGTTTAGGGCTAGTTCGTCTCAACTAGGGTTCGTGACGTCTGGTTACTTCCCTAGGTTTCAGTTTTGTGGTGGAATGAACCGTGTCGTTGTATTGCGAAACCAACTCGTCGATGTGTATCCACTTGTAATTCCCCTGCCTAGTGAATTTTTTTCCACATTTGAGTTTTCAGCGTTCTGTTGAAACGTTCAACCACGCTCGCTTTTTTCTCAGAGTACGTCGAGTACATGTTGATGTTATGACGCCTAAGTAGCGCTTTGAAGTCTTCATTGTAGAACTTACTACCTAAATCGACTTGTAAAGCTTCGGTAACATCTAAACCGGTTTTAGATTTAAGAGGAATGGCCCAAGCAAACTTGGACATGACGTTAATGAGGAGGTACTGTTGGCAACGTGCAGAAATAAATCTTCCAAAACTACTCACCTCACTTGAGCTATTTCGTGAGCTTTAAGCTCTCTCCGTCCATGTTCAAAACATTTCTATGCTACCGCCAGTATGCTGTAGGGCTAAGGCCGCTGGAGTGGTTACTCCTCCTGACCTCGATTGTCGCTTTTTTCGTGGGCAGCGCTGTGGACAGTTGCTCTTTTCTCTCTTCGTTACTGAGCACGTGCATGTGTCGTTAAGTCTTCAGGAATAGTTTATGGAACCTGCCGCCTTTGCCCTACACCACGCGATCGTCACCCAACTTGCCACCACTGTCGAGATTGTGATTTCGACGAAGTGTTATGTGATATCTGCAATGAATATGACGCCGCTACTTGAAAAGGTTTCCGTCGGACGTGGAAACACTCTCACCAGAGGGAACAACAAAGGGAAGCCGAGCGCTGAAGGTTACTGGAAACGGGGGGAAAATCAAGTTCCCTCGACGATCGTCTATTGCGAGAAAGGCTTAGCAAAGACTATTTTCTTTCGGCAAGCGTCATGAATAGGAGCCACAGCAGTGAATCCGGAGCATCTACACCGGCTAGCAAGAAAAAAATCAAGACGCAAAACGACCCTTGATGCTATCGCTGAGATGCATACGAATATGATATCAACCTTCGGATCACTACTTCTGAAGCGAATCTTTCTTCTTCTTGGGACCAAAAACTTGATCAACGTTTGGGACCAATCGAGGAACGAGTTTTCGTGGAACCCGCAGCAACAGGGACAACGGACCCAGTCGCCGGCACGAGCGGACTGGTAGCGACTCAGTCGGCAGTCGGGGCCGCACAGGAGCGCAGCCACGAGGACAACGTCAACTTCAACGTTCCCATCGTAGCGGACCTTGAAGCAAGTCTGTCACAATTCGGAAATCAAGTATTTTCTCCAGGAATTGAATTTCCTTGCAACGAGACTTCGTTTCCAGTGATGAATTTTATTAACAACGACCCACGGGGAGACCCGAATGGGATCGTGGTTACTATCGGACACCAGCAGTCGCCATCGACGACTCAGTCGGGAGCACACAAAAGGGACGAGCGCCGGGCACACCAAAGCCTACCCGACCCTCAACAGGACGAACACTCGTACCAATAGTCGGGAGGGTATTTTAACCGCCCGCAGACAGCGGATCATCACTACGGACATCAATCGGAAAAACGCCACCACGGTCGGCACTCAGTCGCCAGTCGTCAGTTGCCGATCGCCGGTAGACAGTCACCATTCATCTGGTAACATGGGCGGAAGGAACAACCGGAAAAGATCACGAAGCCCGTTTCAGCATGAACGCAGGAACAGGGATTCAAGGAGGTCACCATCACAGCACCAAACAAAGAAACGTTCTAGAAGCCACGGATCAAACTCGTCTTCAGGAAAAAATGACGGCACGGCCGAAACTTCCAAACGGAAGATTTTTGAAGCAAGGGTCGCATGGGTAAGGCATTATTTACCAGCGTCCTACTTTTGTCAACGACCAGACAAATCGCCGGAAAATCCAGGCGAACCACCGGGGGCGCCATTCTCAAAAATGGAAGACGTGGCACAAGGAGCGTCTGCACAGGTCCATCCTCGACACCGCAGACCAGCTACGGGACGGAGGAAAACCGATTGTTGTTGGACAAGAACTCCCCCGTCATGATGCAGGAAAATTGGATTTCTTCTTCGGAACTGCCTTCGGGAACCACCATGTAGACCCCCCCAAAAGCCAGGAACTACGCAACTTTTAGCGAAGCCGAGTACCTTTCGGAGACGGTGAACATGGACTATCACTCGTGCTTCCCTAAGCTAAGCGTTATTGTGATTCCACTAAAACAATACGAAGCAGAGGATAAACTTTTACGGATTGGGACCAGAGCAGCGTCTCATGCCAAATTGTTTGCTTCAGCCGCCCTGTCAGCGCTCATGTCATTTATTCGAACACCAGCAAGCAGCCAAGAACCTAAGAACTTAACGGACTGTGTCGACCTTTTAAAGCAAGCACTAGAATTCAAGGAGGAGACCATAGACTAGAATGTTCGTTCAATGGCGAACTCGACTCTGCATAGAAGAGACGCATACCTCGAGGAAGCTCCAGCGATCCCAAAGGATACCTTGGGCAAACTTCGGCTACTTCCCTTCCATCGAACCGACAAGTTGGTCAACGGAGAACTCCTAACTGTCGCACCAGAGCTCAGGGACAAGACAAAGCCCCAAAAGAAAGAAGGCCCAAAAAAGAAGAGTTATTTTTAAGGGAAGTACTCTAACAAACCCCGCGTTCCCCCCCCCACGCCCCCCCCCCCCCCCCCCGCCCCCCCCCCCCCCCCAGCGCCAACATCAAGGGTCCAGTAACAAAGATTTTCACAAGGATCATATAGATCAAGAACATCCGGCCAAAAACCAACCATTTCCCCATCCCAAAAGAAATGGGAGAGGTAGAGGAAAAACTCAGTGACGTCCCTTGAACCAAGCCGGTCCACCTTCACCGACAAGCTGGGGGGGGGGGGGGGGGGGCAGGTTCTCTCGGCACCTGTCAAATTGGAAAAGGTGACCGACGACGTATTCGTCTCTTTCAATCATCAGGCACGGTTACAACCCTCCCTTCTCTTCGTTCCCGAAACTAGCAAAAGAAGCCCCACAAAGAATGCTGCTCCGGTAGGATCACATTCTAGAAGAGTAACTGGAGACGCTGATGAGAAAAGGCGCCATAATAGAAGTATCTCCCAAGGAAGAGGGATTCTTCAGTCCAGCGAGGGTGATCAAGAAGAAAGGGGGAGGCAGAAGACTTGTATATTCAACCTCCAAATGTTAAACTCATTCATCCTTTCCAAGCATTTCAAGATGGAAACTCTGGGGACCATCAGAGAAGCGCTTCGCTTCGCAAAAACGAATTCACAACATCAATAGACCTAGAGGACGCCTATCTCCATGTACCACTACACCCTGCTTGCCGAAAGTTTTTCAAGCTGGCTCTCAACGGAAGGGCTTTCCAATTCGAAGTCCTGCCGTTCGGTCTAAATACGGCTCCGTACGTATTCACCACCATCCTGAAACCAGTCCTCAGCTACTTACACCAGGATAAGATCAAAGCTCATGGCTCCTAGATGATTGGCTCCTGAGGAACACCATCGCGGGGAAGCGTCAGGAATAGTCATGAAGAACGTTCGACCTGCTGGGCAGCCTGGGCTTCGGAGTCAACGTCCCGAAATCAAGAATGGACCCAGAACAATCTTTCATTTTTCTGGGAGCAGACTTCGAATCAAGATCATTCACAGTAAAACCAGCAGCGGACAGGATCGCCAAGTTGCAGCAAGGAGTTGCACACCTGCTGACTCTACAACAAGTCTCAGTGAGAGAGTTAAGCAGCCTGATAGGCCAAGTCGACTCAATGGCGAACCTGGTACCGGCTCGTGGAGAGCCAGAAGCCTGCATTGGTTCCAGAAAGTGACATGGGTGGTAAGAAGGACTTGGGAGGACCAGATTCCCCTTGCGAATCTACCAAGGGAGGACGTGGAATAATGAGGACACCCCGCGAACCTGACGACAGGGGTACCAATCCACTGCGGTACCACTTCGAAAACCCTGATCGCGGACGCCTCGTTGACAGGGTGGGGAGCCCACATGGAAGATCTGCAGCTTGCAGGGAGATGGTCGAAAGCATGAGAACTACTGCATATCAACAACCTCGAACTGAGGGCGGCTCTAAAGGCAATTCAGGAGTGGGGTCATCTGATGCGCAACGAAACGGTCAGAGTCCTATCCGACAATACCGCAACAGTGGCCTACATCAGTAGGGGAGGAGGGACAAAATCCATCTCTTTCTCCACAAAGAAGTTTCGATGTTTTGGAAATCTGCATTTCCCTGAACATAACGCTTATCCCGCGACACATTGCGGGAAAGTCAAACGTACTGGCGGACCAACTTTCCCGTCAGAACAAGACAGCGCCGGCAGAGTGGTCCCCTGTCCCAAGAAGTTTGCCAGATGCTCTTCAACCTCTGGGGCCAGCCAATGGTGGACCTGTTCGCGACATTCCAGAACAGGAGGATCGACCAGTTCTTATCACCTTTTCCGGACGACAGAGCCTGGGGGACGGATGCCTTCAGCCTGGACTGGAACGGAATGTTCGCCTACCTGTTTCCGCCATTCAACCAATTGCAGCGAACACTCTCGAAAATCAGGGAATCATAAAGGAGATTCATTCTGATCACCCCGAAGTGGACAGCAGCGGGATGGTTCGTAGAGCTACTGGAGCAACAGAAGGAACGACCAATCCCACTACTCGGAAGAAAAAACCTCCTCTCTCAACATCAAGGAAGGACCCCACACCCAGAGCCGGAGAAGCTTCAGCTTCACGCCTGGCTATGTAAAGAGGAAACTCACAGGAGGGCTTCGAACAAAAAGTCGTTGAAAAACTGTTTTGGTGTCTCAGGAAGTCTACAAGGGAGGTCTACGACACGAAATGGAAGAGGTGGCACGCATGGTGTTCAAATAGAAATATCAACATGTGACCCTAAGGAAATGGATGTCTCAAAATTCTTAGTAGAAATATTTGACGAAAGATAATCGGTAGCAACCATCAAAGGCTACAGGTCACCGATAAACTCCTTCCTCACCTTCTATGGGAAGAAGAAGATTGTTGATAATGTGATTATTTCAAAACTTATGAAATCTTTTGGAATTCTCAGGCCAAGGATTAAGAAGTCTTTACCCGCATAGAACCTCCCACTCGTGCTGGAGCACTTGGCGGGACCACCATACGAACCGATGAGCACAGCATCTACCGTGATGTTGGCCTAAAAGACTTTATTTATAGTTGCAATGGCCACTGCAAGTAGATAGAGTGAGCTGGCATCATTCTCGAGACACAGGAACTGCTTCCAGTCATCGAAAGGTTGGTCTCAGGTCACCATGACCTATCCACCGGAATTCAGGGCAAAAACCCAGAAACCCGATGAGGAGACGAAACCGATCACCATCAAGGCACTCAATGTCATCCTGGGCAGAGAAGATTCCGAAAGGACCCAGTGCCCAGTCAGGGCACTAAGGTACTTTCTAGACCGCACTTCACACCTCTCCTCTGAGAACCTCGAGGAATTCATACCACTGTTTCTAGTGGTGGACTCTGGCACCGACATACCATCACTCACGCCAAAGTTTTCAGCAAAAATCGCAGCAAAGTGGATTTGCCAGACGATTAAACACGAGTCACCGATAGTCTGCCTCAACATCCCGAAGGAAGTCAAGGCACACGAACTACGGGCATATAGCGGCTTCCTTGGCAGTTGCTGCCGGTATTCCTGTGCAAAACATAATGACAGCATGCACGTGGTGACATAAATCTACTTTTAGCAGCCACTATTTCCGACAGATTGGGGACACGTCGAGCCTAGATCGACTGGGTCCAATTGTCATCTCAGGAAACGCCACACACGGAAGGAAGAAGGAGTTAGTTGCAGAAGGTAAAGAGTTAACATTTCTTGCTACCCAGCCACTGGCTTGACCCGCCTCCTATGGAACGAAGTCAGCTAAAGTGAGGTGAGTATTTTTGGAAGATGTAAAAACTAGTTTTAGAAGTAAAAGTTGTTTTTACAATCATAAAATACTCACCGGAACGGGTACCCAGCCACCGACCCCACTCAAGCCAGGATGGGTTCGAAAAAAGTGACGATCGAGGTCAGGAGGAGTAACCACTCCAGCAGCCTTAGCCCTAGGGCATACTGGCATTAGCATAGAAATGTTTTGAACAAGGGCAGAGAGAGCTTAAAACTCACGAAATAGCTAAAGTGAGGTGAGTATCTTATTTCTAAAACTGTATTTTCTACATGTATGCAGATTTCTGAATTTAATCTGCATACATGAAATCTGCATACATGTAGAAAATACAGTTTAGAGATTGGTGCCAACAATAGGATTGTATTCGTGGTAGGTGTAAGACTCGACCGATGAATCGTACATCAAAGGTTCGTTGATTTTTAAGTAATCTTCTACTACACTCATTTTCTGGATGTTGTTATGAACTTGATGAAAGCTTTGTTTCTAGGTGTCAAACCGTTTGTTTTTTTATTATTAGAGTTAAAATTAAGAAAGAGTCCTTTCCCTTTTTTTTCCAAATACTAACATTTTATCCTTTCTTAAAATTTAATTCGTGGATCTCAAATGAAGTCGCACCGTGAGCGTCTCACCGTTTAAATCCAATGGCTCGTTGGTCTGAGACGTGAGCCAAACTCTTACTTCTGATTAACTTTGTAGTAACTGGGAGGTAAATTAAATTATGCGGGGACTCTATGATTTTGAAACCGGGCGATGAATTGGGATAAAAGGAATATAAAGTGGGCTGAGTGTCGCTGTTTAGGTACGAATTGCCGATGATATCCACTTGTACGAAAATTGTGTTGATGCTCATAATGTCGATTGTATTTTGACTTCTCACATAGTTGCCTAAGTCAAACCCCAAAACTAACTCCTGTCACTCGAAAAAGATATTCCGTAATTTGGATTGGTAATTATCAAGTTGGTTCTTAAAGTGTTTAGATTCGGAAGAATCATAATGGCATCCTTGCTGTGGCCATTTGCATCTATCGCTGACTTAAGAAATTTATTCAAATCCTCGATTTCGTAAGTAACGGGACTTACTAACACTTTGTGCCATGAAGCGCCAGAATCGCTAGTGTACTGAATTTCGTTATTTTTTGAGGTGATGTTGTGAATGCTGTTATAAGTGTTTAAATTAAGTAGAGCCAATTCGTAATTTTTTCAGAGTCCAAATGAATGGGTGTGTTTAGATTAATTTTCAAGTCGAAGTGTTTGACGGTGAGAATAATCGAACAGGAATCCATGATGTCTTTTTTTTAAAAGAGATGAAAAAAGATTGTACTATAGTAAAAAAGAGAAACCGTAAAGAACTCTGGATGAAATATTGCGTCAAATGTAAACGTTTGACTCGTAACCAGTCGAAGGCCTCAGTTTAGACAGCTTCACGAAACAAAAGACCGATGGAGATAGTGTTTTGCGATGTATGTGGTACAAAAAAAAGCTTACTTCTCGTCAAAGTGGGAAAGGGACTCGTGAACAAAATCATAGATATCTTGCCCGGTGAAATACATTTACTGGGCTATCAATAGTGCGGTCCTGGAACGCAGCTGAAAAAGCTAATTGCACGAGGAGATCCTGGAATAAATAAACTGAACGAAGCTTGCAAAGAACACGATATAGCTTACGCCAAGAGCTCGGACTTAAAGATCGACACGCCGCCGATGAAGTTCTAATTTCAAAAGCTCAAATGGTGAGAGAGGATCCATCTCTGACATGGAGGGAAAAACTAGCCGCTTCCGTCATTAAGAAAATCATGAAAACAAAACTCAGGTTCGGAATGGGAAAAAAAAAATGGATCAACTCGTAAACGAACTTCACAAACCAACGCGGAAAAATTTCCCGAGACGGAAGGTGATTATACTGGGCCTAAACGATCTATGGCAGGCTGACTTGGTGGAGATGATAACGTACGCTAAGCTAAATAAATGCTTTAACTACCTACTGACTTGCATTAACGTCATGTCCAAATTTGCTTGGACCATTCCTCTAAAATCTAAAACCGGTCTAGATGTTACCGAAGCTTTCAAGAAGATACTCTCAGGAGCGACCACCCCTAAAAATTTACAAGTCGATTTAGGTAGTGAGTTCTACAATAAAGACTTCAAAGCGCTACTTAGGCGTCATAACATCAACATGTACTCTACGTACTCTGAGAAGAAAGCGAGCGTGGTTGAACGTTTCAACAGAACGCTGAAAACTCGAATGTGGAAAAAATTCACCAGGCAGGGGAGTTACAAGTGGATACACATTATCGACGGGTTGGTTTCACAATACAACGACACGGTTCATTCTAGGGATCAGCCGATATGGGTTTTTGCCGATACGATACAATACTGATGAAGGGCAAACCGATCCGATCTGATGCCGATACCGATATTAAAAATCCTACTGACGTTTTAAATTCCATACAAATAAAATTTTCTGGTTTTATGTAGGTTCTCACTATTAAAAAATCCTATAAGAGTGGGGAGAAATTTAGCATATAAGGCTATAAGCCTGAAACCTTTTCTAAACCAAATTCCCCCTTAGGTTAAAAAAAAATGTTAAATGAGTGGTTTGATGAACACTTGTTTTAATTATTCATTCACTCAGGCTACACATCAACTGTTACATAGGCCTAATTAAAATTTTGTATGCTGTTTTGTACGAGCAAGAGATTAAGTTCAGTGCTTGAATACAAAAACATGGTTCCTAAAAAACTTATTTAGGCTAATAGTTAAAGTCCAAAATTCTTAATTTCTATGTAAGAATAAGAGCATGTTAACTCTCTCCGGGTTCAACCTATTACGAGTTCCAGAACAAATATCTCCTGCAGTGCTGAAAAAAAATCTAAGGCCAATGAAAAAAAAAACAAGCATCATTAGATTCTTTTTAGTCACTCTAGTTTTATCTATTAAGAGAAGAAGAAAATGTTGCGCTTTCTAAAGAAATAAAACTACATTTTTTCGAAAGCTAGATCCCCTAACAAATAAACAAAATCATTTAAATTTTAACAATGCTCGGAAATTTGCATCATGAAGACCACTATTATAATTAAAGTTGAAATAGAAAGTTAAAGTTCTAGTATCAAGTGTATTTCTATATTTTGTTGGCCAAACGACTGCCCTCTTGTGATGTTGTCTAATAAGAAACAGTCGTTGATCCAATTTGTTATTCTCGCAAATGAGAGTACTCATGCTCCCGAGCAGTTTTCATTTGCGACGGAAGATATAAAAAGAGACATATATTAAAATCGTGGAATCTATTTTCCACACATACAACCTGAAACATAACATTTTTCCCAGCACGGGAACAATTAAAATGATTCGGTCTATTCCAAATACACACAACGAAACGCGCACAGGTTTCCTACTTAAAAGGAACAAATTAAAATGAAACCATTTATTTGGTTTACGTATAACCGATACAAACGTTAGCCTGACTCCAAAATTTTATTTAATTTGATGATGTGTCATAATCTGCGAGCTTGTCCGGTGCTCGCCTAGCTCTTTTTGGACGTTCGGAATTATTGAAGTTAGGCTGCGCTGCAGCATCTACAACAGCTGGCGCAACCTTACGCTTTTTTGATTTTTGTTT
>JAHWFP010053664.1:0-13962 GCA_023313725.1 Lithobius niger | reverse complement strand
ATATTTACACTGATTTGCACAGATTTGCGAGGTTATGCTAGGTTTTCACGATTTATATGATTTTCAGATTAGGAGAACTGCTCCGAGATTTGCAGATTTGCACCTAGATCTGCAGATTTACACCTACCTTGATCTGCAGATTTGCACCTACCTAGATGGGGAATGGGGGGGGGGAGGGTAAACGGAGTGTGACTAAAGGCAAGAGGGAGGCGAGAAAAAACACTATTTATGATGACGTAACGTATTTTTTATTGTTACAAAGCAATATTAGTGACGTGCAGTGCGGAGCAGTAGTACAATATTCTTTACACGATAACGTTTTGAACCCGTTGTATGGATTCAATTGAAATTTTGCACCGACATTCTGTGCTTTATTTAAAGGCCAGTTGGGTTTTTATGGACAGTTTTCAACTGTAGAACAGCTTACACAAACACGCTAGTGTTTTCAACCATAGTTCAGCCAACGGCCACCACAGGATCTACGTTTTATTTTCTGCTGGAACAAATTACTACGCCTACTTGGCTACTGTACCTAATTAATACCTAGTAAATAGTCGCTAATGCAAATTATACGCCTATAATTACTTAAAATTAAGACTAACGACACTAATACAGGCCTATAACTATACCAAGCGCCTCTAAGTACAGTGAATCATACTAGTGTGTAAACTGCACGCCTATAATGATTCATATTAGGCCTAAGTACGTGAAGAGCCTTTAAGTGCAGTGCATAATGCTACTGCAAACTATACGTCTATATACGTATAATTATTCAAATTAGGTCTAACCACACCAATACAGGCCAAACTAAGCGCCTATAAGTATACGATGCATCACACTATTGCAAACTGTACGCCTATAATTACTCGAAAATTAGGCCTAACCACACCAATACAGGCGTAACTACTTGAAGCGCTTTTAAGTACAATTCATCATACTACAGCAAACGACACGCCTATAATTACTCAAAATTAGACCTATAACCACACCAATATACATGCCTAACTGCATGAAGCAATTTTAAGTACAGTGCACTATCACCGTGCTCCCTAATCTGGTCAGCTTTGTGCGGCTTCGACCAATTCGTCCGGTAAAATCAACAACCAATGAGATGCAAGAATTAGTAAAAATAGCACGAATCGCAGGAAGTGACGTTAGGAGCGTTTCAGCTTTGCCGATACATCTTATGAAAATCTCGCACTGTTTCTCGCGCAGTTACTTATTGAGTGGACTGACTCTACCAAAACTACACATAATCCAAGGTCCCTGATTCCAACCATTATTAAGAAACTGGGAATAATCAGAAATTCAAGTGCAGTAAAAGATTCGATCCTACGAAAACTACAGATAATCCAAGATCCCTGGTTGGGATCAGTATTCAGAAACAAAGATTAATCAGATATTAATGTGCAACTGAAAGATTTGATCCTACGACAACTACAAGTTATCCAACATCCGTGGTTCGAACCACTATTCAGAAACGGAGCTTAATCTGAAACTAATGTGCAACTGAAAGATTCGACCCTACGAAAACTACAGATAATCCAAGATCCCTGGTTCGAACCGCTGTCCAGAAACGGAGCTTAATCTGAAACTAATGTGCAACTGAAAGATTCGATCCTACGAAAACTACAGATAATTCAAGATCCCTGGTTCTAACCAGTATTTAGAAACGGATATTAATCAGAAATTAATGTGTAACTTTAAGACTCATGGTTTTAGAATGTTGAAGATGGGGGTAAGTCACGTCACGCATTACATGGGAAAGTCCGCCACTGACTTTAAAAAAAAGTCTGAAATTGACCGTGTTAAGAAAACGTACATGCGTACAACAAAATTATTTTTTTTCCTCACTGGTCTTTAAAACTTGAATAAAAATTGAAATCGGCCTGAGAAGAGAAGCAATAAATTTAAAATAGGTAAAATTTTAAAAGAGATAAAGCATACACAAATTCTGCCCTTTTTAAATCCCTTCTCTAACCTGTTACAACATCGTGTCACCTCCCCCCCCCCCCCCTGCCGGACTCCTTCGTCACTAATGAAAGAAGGAATAATTCGAGGAAACTTAATTTCCTATAGTTTTTATTCTTATAGGCTGGTTGTGAAAATAGAAAATAATTTTTTAGGATCTGTGAAAATAGAAAAAGTTACTGGGAACAGTTGTAACGTCTTATTAATATTTTATACTGTAAAAAAAAAACAATATAAAATTAATGACGTTCAAAGCATTTTCTCAAAGCGTCTTTTTCGGACCCTTGGCTAATGCACCTTTTTAAATAATGGCGGTGCTAAATTGACAGAACACAACGACCACATCAATAAAAAAAATTCCTTCCTTTACCACGTTAATACAATATCAAACAAAACCTACAAGGGTGATAGAACCCGCCAAATTTCAGCCAATCAAAGTAGTGATATCAGAGCCAAAAAGGACGCCACCAAGTTACTACATTAGTTGCCAAGTTAATCCCACTGAGGATTAGATCAAAGGTTCAATTAAAAACCTGACCATTGATACTTTCGGTAGCAATGGTCAAATTTTTGATTTAACGTGTGAGGTAATAGTCGGTAGGATTAGCTTGGCAACTAACGTAGTAACTTGGTGTAAGCCTTTTTGGCTCTGAGTTCACTACTTTGATTGGCTGAAACTTTGGCGGGTTCTTTCACCCTTGTGAGTTTTGTTTTAGATATCACTTCTTTTGTAGTTTTTTTTTTGTGTGGCGTCTTATTTTTGCCACTGCCCACTTATCTACTATCTGGCCAAGTTTGGTCGAAATGTATTGAATACGAACGGAGATATTAATTTTTTTTTAGTTTCGCTGGAATGAGGACTTCAATCATAATAATTAAAGCGTTTGCTGATTTCCCTTCAACCATCAACAATAAGTAGCGCGGACTGCGGATTTATTAAGAGCTTAGTAGCCCGAAGCCATGCATGTATGCGCGTGCATTTTATCAACAATGTTGTGTTGCCGATTATTTCTGGCAGTCCGTTTGCATTGTTACTCGTTAACACTAATAACGAGTAATGCTTATTTTGATCACGGGTGGCGTTTTCCCAACATATAGAAAAATAGTATTACAAATGATTGCAATCTTTTTAGTTAATGCCTCCCCAAACGTCAAACCTTAAAAGGCACGTGTTGGAGTTAAAAGAGTGATGGATACCAAATTTCAATCGTATCTGTCGCATAATTTATTTTATATGAGCGGAATTAGTCAGTATGTAATAATAAATAAATAATTTGTTGCGACAGCAACGGGTCTGGCAAGGACCGGTGAGAGGTCGCTAACAGCCAGCCGTGATTAAAATGATTTTAATAGTTGTATACATTACATTAAAAAAAAATATGGTCGGGGAATGCGTTACCACCTTGGTTAGACCTGCCAGGGACTCGATGGCAACGCCAAACGTGCAGGACATGGGAAAGGGTGAAAAAATGGACCAATAACAACGACGCATAGGACCTGTATGACAAAAAGGTAAGAACGTTACAAAATATTGAAAACTAATGCATCCACGTAGGGATTTGTCATCAATATTCATCAACTGGAGATGGAAAAAAAATACAATTAGAAGTAGTCAGTAGTCAGTATATAGTAGTCATCTGAAATCAACGATCTTCACGCACTTTTATCACCTTGATACAGTTTGTGCACTTGATTGAAATACAACTATTGCTTGTCACGGCACAAAGACCGCTCATTTCCAACAATTTTCAAGCCGTTCCGCAGCATAGGCATTTATCCTCATCATCGTGAAATACGCTGAATTCTGGTTTCAGATAAAGTACCAAAGTTAGTCAAAGGGTTTTTAGCGAGCGTTAACCGCACCCGGTCATCTGCCCGACTAAGCCCTGCAACACCCGGAATGGATTCTCAGGAGGTCACCCACCCAATTACCAATCGGGGCCAATGCTGCTTAACTTCGGTGATCTGACGAGAACCGATGTTTCCAGCACTGCAAGGCCGGAAACAAAGTTAGTGGACATGCAACAACAATGCAGAAGTTAAATAATGACTTTCTTACAATGAAGTTACAATGAAGTGTCACAATTATTGAACTTGGTGGGCGGACCACTAGCGTGATCCTTGATTAATTTTTAAGCCTATAATTTCCAGTTCAAGTGTGCAGTTTTTTAGACCTATACAAGTTCGAAAAATTATAACTGTCTGAAGTAGTAAAATTGGGCATTAATTTTTTTATTATTAATATAATAACTTAATTTTTCCTCGTTCGTCTACACGTTTAAAAAGGAATAGCTTAAAATTAGTTTTAATCTGGATTGAAACCAATCGCACATTTACAAAATATATGGATCGATGCACTCATAAGGAAGTGTTGAGAATTATTCGATTATTGGCGGGCAAGAAAAAGTTTAAGCAGCGGGACAAACAAGAGAGTTTACAGTGAGCGTCTGAGAGACGGCGGTTCTCACGTGGCTGAAAGTTGACCCTGATCTTAAAAGAGCACACTGAGCGATGATTGGCTGAGAAAGGCCAGTATAAAATGTAGGAAAATGGTCACGCGCGAAGCCAGTGAGGCTGGATCCTTACTGACGAAGCCAGTATTCATGAAGAAGCCAGTGAGATAACAGTGAAAATTAACAAAAAAGGTTTTATTGCACAAAATCAAAACAGGGTTATCTTCAATAGAAGGTAGGACTTTTACTTATTTATCTGTTTATTTATTTATTTACTTGTTTATTTATTTACTTATAGATTTAAATATTTTTATCAATGATTAGAGATTCTTACTGTAATACCTGGCTTATTTTTCATCTACATGCTACTGCACACACACACAAAAAAAACAGAAAACTATCGAATTAACATCCTTTTGAACTACTTAACTTTAACGTTATTTGCAATGGCAAGGTACCCAATGGGCATTACATGACATGGACTTAGTCAGGAGCATATTTAATCAGTAATAAAAAAAATAGTGAACACCTACCCTTATACCCTCATAACGAGATAGAAACTAACAATATTTTTTTAAAACTCTTTTCCTTTACGTTTTTTTTTTCAACAGATAGTTAGTATTTTCTCAAGTATAAATATTCATGAATACTACTCACCAAACGTTAAAGTAGCACAACGACGAGGCTAGTTGAGTTGAGTGTAGTACACAATTTTAAAAAAAAAGTGATAACATATAAAAAACCAAAACAGGTGAATGGGACCGCTAAGTTTCGAATGGTTCGGCCCTTCAAAGGAGTGATATCAGCACACCAAAACGTTCGCCAAGTTAATCGCACCGACTAATAGTTCGACGATTAAATGAAAACTAGAACATTGCTACTTTTGGTAGCAATGTTTAATTTTCATTTAACGTCCAAAGTATTATTCGGAGCAATTAACTTGGCGATTGTTTTGGTGTGTTGATATTCGGAACTTGGCGGTCCCTTTTACCGGTTTTGGTTTTTGATATGATAAGCTTATCTGGTCCAGTATCTACAGCTTAAGAGTCACTTAATTCATTCACTTAACACAACAAGCAAAACTAGTGCACAAAATTTTATGAAAATATTTTTTAAGTTTTACGGAATTTGTTCACAATATAATCATAAATATTATGTTAGGATATAACAATTTATATAGTATAAGTTAATTCTTTCTCAGTGCACATGCAAAGTTTAATTTGTGTAGAAAAAAAACAGTTTGTTCAGGTGCTATAATTGCTACATGTGCGTTAAATTTGCTTTTAAACGAATTTACCGAGGGGGCCGAAACCATTTACTCTGGTAGGCGATTCCAAATATACGTATAGTAATCTAAAAAAAGAAAGTGTGTCTGGCCCATTCGTGTTTATGGTACTGGAATTTTAATTTAAGGGCTGTGACCACGAATAGCTTCGTAAGTTTGGTAGTGGAAACGTTGTGTTAAAGTTGGCCCACCAATGTCAAGTTCAAGTTTCTTAAATAGCATTATAATTCTCCGCGGTGAAGCCTCCACCATACAGATGGAATATTGAGGCGTTTTAGTCTTGGTTCGAAGTATAAGTTTGTTAGGGTTGCTAAGGTTATCTCGGAATGGAGACGGTAGATTTTAGATAGGAAAAATCTATGTTCTTTTACATGTCAGGCTCGACAAGATCACGAGTGCACCTCCTGTGCCTTTCTCTTCCGAAATGGGCCGAAGCTTGCATTGAACGCAGAAGTAAAGTTAGGCAATCTTCTGGATGGCGCCACGTTAATTAGGCCTATTTGAGTAATAGACCTATAATCTGCATTAGCAAATATTTACTGAGCAATATTTAGGCAACTAGTAAGGCTACACTAACCCTATGCAAGTAATTTCTTTCCACTGAGACACAGAACCAATTGAGTTCTCTCAGTGTGACTGGCTTAATGAATAATAATTGCATGGTCGTACTACACTACAGGCCGGATCTTGGGTGAAAAACAGTGATTGTACAATATGGCCCCCAAAACCGCAGCCGATTCGTTGGTTTGTCCTTCTGCCGCTTTCTATCTGTCGAGGGCGTTAGTTGCAGCCCAAACGAATGCCAATTGAATCGCTGCCGTTCTTTTCCTTAAAACACTTTCTGGGTACACGAAATAGTTTTATTGTGGCTGAATGAGCTATAAAAATGCTTTAAATAATTGATTGAGCTAACAAAAAATTTGTCACAGAACGCTTGGTAAAATTAAAATTATTATTTTGAAAAGTGTCACTAGTTGAAAATTGCCGGTAGTTGAAGCTTTTAATGCCTCGGCTAATGCTTTGCATGCGAAATGACACGAAGGCAAAGCAGTATGATGGGTCGCGACTGTCGCCAGGGCCCCGCTTAGGCTTGGAAGAAGTATGATTCGATATCTAGGTAACTCGATCTCTAATCTATGGTAAAGCTCGAAGAATTTTATATATAAAAAAAACAACGTACAGACGAATGAAGCAAAGGAGGTGTTCACATCTCCAAAAAAATATCGTAGCCAACACGCAGCACCATAGGCCATCGAACTACCAAAAAGCATTTGTGACATCAGTCAACCACACAATATTCGCTTTTAATGCTGTCACAATCTTTGCTATTACACGATGCTAGAACGTTGCGGGTTCGATGGGTGTGTCTAGTCGACTTGTGTACAGATGTACATCCTACTATACTTTGTCCAACTATGTTCCAAAACTTTCCAGCGAAAGTAACATTCTAAAGCTTTGTCGGAAAGAAGCAACTACTGATAATCCTACACTAGAAATAACGTAGTTCATAAGCTACCATTACGTTATGATTCTTTTGTGACAGGACAGCTCATAACTCATTAGCCATGGGTTTCGATTCGTCCGTCATGCTTCTTAGAATTAATTGACTTTAAATGAAGCATGATTTTTAGTAGCCAGTTAATTCTTGATGTAACCGTGATTATCATCATTTCACATTAAAGTTATTATCATTAAGAGTTATGATCTACTTATTAGATGGTTTTTCCGACGCTTAATTACCTTTAAGTTGTATTTTTCTTCCTTCCTGTTGATTGTATACCTGTTTAATAGGACGTATTGGCAGGACTAATATTTTTTTGCTTAGGCCTAACGATACTACAGCAACTCTAATAATTGTATAAAGGTGGCTTACTGTACTTCGTTATTTCTAGTGTAGTTTTTTTCGTTGTTTTTCTCTTTCCTTTTATAGTTACCCTATCATGCAGTTGGTAGTACACGTTTTTGGTAGTAGGCCTATACATATTATATATAAACAGAAGATGTACAATATCTGGACTATTTATCCCCAACATGTAGATTGTGACCAATATAGGCTTGGCGCTGCACGTAGGCACGTTGGTGTGATTAAAGGCCTACATTTAGGTAATTATAGGCCCATGAGTTTTGCGGATATCTGTTAAGCAGTATTTAGGTACAGGAAGGCTAAACTAACTCAGTATGCGAACTAATTTCTTTCTTATGATTCGGAATGGACAGAAAATCACGAGAAGAACGTGCAGTGCTATGTGTGTTTGCTATATGTTAATTTACCAAGATACGGCATCTTACCTCTTCCAAGCCTACGTGATGCTTTGGTGGTAGTTGGGGATACTAATACCTCTAGTAATGCTTTGCCTTCGAGCTACTTCGAAGGCAAAAGCATTAGCAGAGGTATAGTAGCCGCAGCTACCACTAGGGCCCCACGTAGGCTTGGAAGAGGTAAAATGCCATTACATCGTTAACTTCAGTCTCAATCGCCTTTCAACCTACGATTGATATGAAGACGGTGGAAAATCAACAAGAGAGAGTTAGCATTTGCCGATCTCAATATTAATCGTGTTTTAACGACCAGAAAGTTGAATTTAACGACCTAAACGACGATTCTAACATGAAGGTAATCAACATCAATTGCAACCGCGAGGTAAATGAAAAAAACCGTAAGCACATTTTAATGAGAGAAAAACACGGGAATATTCTGCTGCGATCAAATGTGCCGCCCTCCTATAACATTGCTGAATACTTTAATTTTGTTTTCTTTATTTTTGTTGTTGTTGTTGTTGTTTCTATAACGCTTCTAGGGATGGACATTCATTCGATGCTAATGCAAATTGCAACTATAAATCAGCGTTTCGTAAAGAATTACCTTTTTTTCAAGCGATGCTTGACATTTAGGTTGGGTGGTCTAGTTAGTTAGTGTTAATAAGTTAGCAGTTGGTGGTTCTGCCGTTAGCAAGGCTTAGCCTCGCTTCATAATAATAAACCGATCTAATCGGTATCTAGACACGTGCTAGTGCGTCGCCGCCAAGTGTAAAGGCAGCCACTAGCAGACCTTATACCTGATTTCAGCCAACTGGTGTAAATTCCCCATGCAGTAGAAATCTTTGGAAATCTTTGGAATCATGTGTCTTGGGTCCAGTAACGAAGAAAACTTCAACATTAAAGTGTGGGAACGTCTCTTTTATGGAGAAAAAGTACCCTCAATAACGTTGATTTGTGTTACTGGCTAGCTAACGACAAGTCTCCCATGTTAATTCTCATAGGGTATAAAGACACGTCGACAGCTTGTTAGGGAAAGTTCACATATCTCAATTTTGACACACAGGTTAGGAGCAGTACGGGGAAGTGTCTTTTTCTAGAATGGGGTTGCAGCTAGAAGCACGTGGCTCTGAAATGGCGCTTAAATGCAAAATTTTTGCTGCCTGTAAGCATTGTTTGTATTGTCACCCAACAGTCTGTCATAACATGCTTAAGTGTTATACGCCCATCGTTTCAATACTTAATTGTCAGAATACATTGTTGCTGCAGAGGAGCGGATTATTATCCGGTTAATTATAGACATTGTTTGTAGTTTCTGTACGGGCCATGAGGCTTCGAGACAGGACCCCATAATAAATATTAATTCGGCTCATAAAAACAACAACTTCCACTAAGAGACTATGAGTCTTTCATTGCAAAAAGAGTTGGAAACAAAACACAGATCGTGAGCATAGGGGGATCCAATCAAGTAGGAAAAAAAGCAATTTTTTTCAAGAATTGATTTAATAATGTGCCAAGTTTTCTGGTTTATCTTGACACACGTAGTGTGGCGCTGCCAAGTAGATGAGACTAATTGTTATTGAGTGAGCAATTCCAGCTTCATTGCGTAATTCACATTAAGCTCGGGAGGAGTAACTGAGGGGGCGATGCGCTGATTGAGTGAGCGGAAGCGAACGAAAATCAGCGTTTGCTAGCCAGTGTGCTCAAAAATGGGACTGAACAAACTAAAGCATGTGAAGCATGGATGTACAATAAACCAAACTGTCAACTTGGCTGATGTAACAGCTAATTAGGGAATCGCGAATATTAAATTTATGAATGAGAAAATTTATAGACATAAAATTCTTCCAGAAAAAAGGTAGAGGTGACAATAAGACCGTGTTACCGTTTGTAAATTCACAGTCCTATAAAAGTTGTGATATCCACCCAAAACCAAAACTGGTATAAGAGAAAGCCGCCAAGTTTCTAAAAAGGATCGGCCTTTGACAGTAGTGATATCATTCAACGAGAGAAAGGCCACCAAGATTAATCCTATTAGCCAAGTTAATTGCCCCGAATAATACTTTGGACGTTAAATGAAACCTTGAAGATTGCTACCGCAAGCAGCAATCTTCTAGTTTTCATTCAATTTTCGAACTATTAGTCGGTGCGATTAACTTGGCTAATAGGATTAACGTAGGCGGCCTTTCCCTCGTTCAATGATATCACTACTTTCAAAGGCCGACCCTTTTTTGAAACTTGGCAGCTTTTCTATACCAGTTTTGGTTTTGGGTGGATACATAAGCATACGTTAAGAGATCGGGACTATTTGTACTTGTACGCGCTATGGAGTATAATACTAGAATGGTGTTCTTACGGGATGGCTCTACATGTCGTTGTTCGCAGCATACTAAATTTTTTCCTATTATTTCATGTATTTTTAGAGGTTCCTATATCTTCCTATATTTAGTGGAAATTTCCTGTTTTTTCTAAGGCTGTTCAACAAACGATTTACAATTACATTTTCGTAAGGAACTCACCACCAATACTTTCACCAAAGCATAACCGTAAAACAAAAGGGGTGATATCATGCAAAAATTCCGTAAGGGTGTAAAGGGCTCCTTCAAGGTTTTGCCACAGAAAGTAGTGATATCAGAACGAAAATGGCCGCACCAAGTTTTCCGTCCCACCCCTGCTCACTCAATCTTAAATGACACCTTGGTGATTGTCAGTTAATCTTGAGTTATCAACGTTCGGCCAAAACTTGGTGGCAGCCATTTTAGCTCTGATATCTGTACTTTCTACGGCAAAAACTTGGCTGGGGCCCATTACTCTTATGGGGTTTTTGCATGATCAACATTACTGGCAACACGATCGTGTGTTTTCTTTACTTCAAATTGTTTACTATTAACATGCTTTTACAATCTTAAGACTGTGCGATTGGAGTTAGATTAGGCATAACCACTGGCTAATCACCCAGGCTCCAATATTTAATCGGAACCCAAAAGACAAACATAAAACGCAAAGATAAATGTTTCGAATTGTTAATTATCGTGCTTTTTTTTGTTAAAACTTTTTTTTTACCCATTTTGACACAAACTTTTTTTCCAGAGTAACATTCAACTGTACATTGTACAAGAATGCTGGATGACTAAATGAATCCTACTGTTTGAATTGTTTTCTTGCAAAATTCCTATATTTTACTTTAAAAATTCCCATTTTTCCTATATATTAGCTGCTTATTTTGGTTGCGGTGCATTATGTGACTAGGCCTATATTTGAGTAATAAATAGGCACAATTTGCTGTAAATAATATTATTGTAAACCGGAAATAACTCAGTACAGGAAGCCATATCTATTTACTTACGGTTCCTTAGAGTGACATGAACCGGAGTCAAACAGGTGAACCGCGGTGCATCACCAGATCTATGGCAGTGACCTGGTGATGGACTAATTCGTCTGTTCGAATCGGGTTACGTCACTCGAATGAAACGTAAAAGTATTCACATGCCTTAATGTACTAAAAAAAAACATAAAGCTAAAAAGCATTTTGGTAATTAAAAATATAAACAGTAGCCATCAAGTGTTGGTGAAAGACGAAATCACGACGTTTCGGCTCCTAGCTCGGAACCGTTCTCAAGTGAAAGGTTTAAAACATGTCCAATCACTTAAAAATTAATAAAACAACAGCAGAGCAGATTATAGTTATGGTTATAAACCTTACAGGTCTTAAGGATGTCAGGTTCCATACTAAAATTAAAAATTAAAATTAAATAAAATAAAATAAATCGGCACAATTCGAATTTTGTCTACTTTTTATTTTATTTTATTTTAATTTTAGTATGGGACCTTACATCCTCAACTGAGACCTGTAAGGTTTTTAACCATGACCCACGAGCGTTGTTTTATTAATTTTTTTAAGTTTTTGACATATTTTAAACCTTTCACTTGAGAATGGTTCCGAGCTAGCAACCCGAAACGTCGTGATTTCGTCTTTCACCTGCACTTGATGGCTGCTCTATTTATATATTTAATTATTGTACTACGGAATTTCAGTGTACGAATTTCGCTGACATCTTTTTTTTCCCAGTTTACCTGTACGTATCATTTTTACAGCAAGTCTCGCACGTGGTGGCAGAAGTGTCCATATGCGCACATAAAGATCCGTGCTCTGGATTAGATCGCAGAGCACTGGGCAGCAGTCGTATAACTGAAGCACATGGCTGAAATCTTGTAGGTGAAGTGGTTGCGGAAAATATTCGGATTTAAGTTTTACAACACAGCGGAAACCACATCTATTTTCGCAACTCTCGCTCGGCCGAGCAACTGTGGTCGTCAAAACTCAATTGTATGGTTAGTTATAGTTAGTTATAACTGCTGCTCACTTGTCATCCTTACCTGTTCACAATGTTGCCCCCGTTGTTTTTTCTTCGTTTAACTGCAAGCCCATATCAGTGGCCGTAAATTTAATAACTACTCAACTTATTCGGTTTATCGCCTCATAATAAAAAATAATAAATAATCAACCAACACTGATAGGCAACATTTTACCACGAAACAAAGCAAAAAATGTGATATCTGCCCAAAACAAAACTTCAGAATAATTTCAGCAGTATTTTGTCGTTTAAAATAATGGTTTGATCGCAAGACCAGCAGCCATAACTAAGGCTAGTGGCGTAACTACAATGAGTCAGAGGAGGCAGCCGCCTCCGGGTCCACCGACTTTGCCCCCCGCCCCCCCCCCCCCTCACTGGCGCCAATTAAAAATTAGTTTGTAACTGCAAAATATGAGAAAGAACGTTATTGCTATAGTTTCGTGAAATAGAGTTGTGTCTTGTGTTGCGAAAACTTAATTGTTTTATTTTTTTTATGAAGGGGGCTCTTGCCTTATGTGGCAAAAACTTTAAGTTTTTTTTATAAAGGGCCTCCACTGGGCTATCGCATATGTGGAAAAGGCATTTTTTTTATGAAGGAGATGAGGGGTGCGCTGTAAAAACAACATTGTTTTGTGAAGGGGGAGGGGGCGACATCTACTGGCCTTTTGCCTTGTGTGGCAAAACTGCATTTCTTTTTTTAATGAATCCCCCCCCCCCGGATTCTCACCTAGCGTGGCAATATATTTTGGGTTTTTTTTTTTTTTGGGGGGGGGGGGGGGGGCTTGCCATCTCTGGGCTCCAATTTTGAAGTTAAGCCTCTGACTAAGGCCACGTTTAGCAGCGACTCGCCTTCGTATTTTCGCAGCTAGAAGCTAGAAATTATCTGAAATACCAACATGGTTTTAGCTCTGCCGGATCGCAACGAAAACAGTCTATAATGTGAGTTCAGATGCTACTAGGAAAATTCTTTCATCATGAGGAATTTTTTTTCGTATTGTCACGGATTATTAGACGGCAATCATTTACTCAAACGATGTCTGATTTAGCTAATGTAGGTAGCGTCGTAACCATGGCAACGACATTTCGCCACCGCGATTAAATTCTAGGTGCGAGAATGCAAAGTGAGTCGTTGTTTAACTCACCCTGTAAAAGCGAATGTCAAGCGATGGAAGAGAGAGAGAGAAAGAGCAAAAAACCTTTCTATCGTGAAATGAACTGCCCTCAAACCCTCAAAACCGAAGGTCACGTTGTGCGCCTGACCCTAAGGGCAGAAGAACAAGATTTTAGGGCTGCTGGCCAGTCTACTCCTTCCTCCTACTTGAATATCGTTCGCATTTACCTACTTCTCAGCTCTGCGATGACAGAAGTAGACCTCGCAACCTCGAAAATTACGACCTCGCCCTCCAAATAAATTTTTGCTTCTACCTCCCCGTCCTCTCCCTAATTTGCTACAATTTTATCACGCTTGAATGATCTAATCAAGTGACGTAGTTATATCTCTGAAATTACGTTCCAGACTGTGGGATAAAATTGATTTGGCTGTAATGTTGGACTGTAGGCCTAATGATGACTGGATGTCATTGCCAGTTTTTTTTTTTAATGTTGACTGTGGCGGGTTGTTTGATTGTGGTTTCAGGCTCTC
>JAHWFP010053663.1:57978-80421 GCA_023313725.1 Lithobius niger | reverse complement strand
AGAAAGATTCCCAATTAATGTTTAATCCCTAGACAGGAAATGGAAGCCTACTGTCGGTACGTACAT
Source organism: Lithobius niger (assembly GCA_023313725.1). Lineage (NCBI taxonomy): Eukaryota > Metazoa > Arthropoda > Chilopoda > Lithobiomorpha > Lithobiidae > Lithobius > Lithobius niger. The sequence continues at coordinate 80,355 of JAHWFP010053663.1, read as the reverse complement.
TCTATTCGTTGCATTGTGTTTAACCACCTGTTTGTAGCTATAGCCTACAAATACATTACAACCATTTCTAACGAGTAACGTTTGGAATAGCCCATAAACGTTTGACCGAACTTCTCTAGTCGGAATAGTGTGGTTTCCATTGCCAAGATTCCCATTTAAGATGTCACTCCTGGACGCACACAGTCTTGTGTCGTATTTAATGTTTTGTGGTCATGTGGCCTATAAACAGCTGACCTAGCGTTATGTGGTGCCATTGGAAAGATTATAAGATATTTATTGTTGATGGTCGGCAAAGGGGAATACAGGAAGGGACGAGCTGATCATACGCTAACACCAGCTTCTAAAAGAGAAAAACAAAGACGGAAACAAAATGCTATATACATAAGCAAAGCACAGTGTGCAGGGTCAATTTGGGTTCAACATTAAACAATAATAAGAAATACAGGATTTCACTAAATAGAACATCTAAAAACATCTAGGAAATTTGGTTAGGTCAACCTTTTTCAGCTCGGCCGTAAAATGTTTTAGGCTTGACGACCCCACTAAGTCCGATGGCAAGTCGTTCCATGGTTTGATGACACGATTAGAGTCACGCCATACCTCCCCAACAATTTGTTTCAAAAGGTGGCCCATTATGTGGCTGTTTCCTCTAATCGAAAAGAACTTATTTGCATTGAAGTCAACAAAACCTCGTAGTATAGCGAATGTCAGGCAGAGGTCCGCTTTAAGACGTCTCAGTTTAAGCAATTCAAGACCCAGAATGGTCAGTCGCTGTTTGCAGGGTATAAGTTTAAAACCAGGGAGACGCTTTGTAAAATAACGCTGAACAGATTCCAGCAAAGTAATATCCTTAATCAAATGTGGATCCCCAATTAATGCGCCATTCCTCGATAGGGAATGTGTGTCTTTGTCTACAGCATGTTCGATTTATAAACATTTAAACATTGTAAACATTTACCACTAGTCAGTGAGGTGTGCTTTTTGGTCGAACGACACCGAAGTTAGCACTGATCCTACACGGGGCCAGACAGACAGGACGGTAATAAGTTACGGGCCATTAAAGGCACTGTCGAGGAGTGGCACTCGGCGTGTCGCCGCAGTCGCCGTGAGGAGGTTGTGTTGGCCCGTTTGCGAATTGGTCACACCCGACTTACTCACTGTTTCCTTTTGCGGGGGGTTGATCCTCCTGAATGTTCTTGGTGTCGACGGCCACTTACGGTCCGGCACTTACTTGTTGATTGTCGTTATCTTGATGGTGTTCGTCGTCGTTTCCATCTTTCGCATGACATTGCGCGTCAGTTGGGCGATAAGTCTGTCCTCCTGGCCGGTGTTTTTCAATTTTTGCAGGAGGTACAGATGTATGACAAGATTTAGATTAGGGGTTTGAATAACATCTCTGTAATGTGTGGTGCAGTGGCAACCCGGACCACTGCACTGTGACTGAGGTTAGCGCTAATGACCAGGTTGTCGACGCGCCATTAAGCCTCAATCCCCCCCCCTACACGGGAAGGACCAGCCCATTATCTGAGGCCACAGCAGGTTGCTGTGTGTTTAGTGTATTGGGTTTATAACACGGCATACAAACAGCTAACCAACCTTCTCTAGTTAGTGTCGTGTGGTCTCCTTCGGGCAGATTTCCTAACGATGCGTCACCTCTTGTCAGGAACCAATGCATTGGCGATGTCTTATCATCGGTCCACTTGCAGGAATCAGATTCAAACCCACAAATACCTACGCATTAAAAAAATTAAAAGCGATTAAATTAAGACGTAAATGATTTCTATAATTTAAAATTACAAAATTAAAATTATAAAAAAATCAATTGATTTTAAGTTGTAAAGTCAAATTCCAAAGTACTTATCCTTTCAGATCCAAGTCAGTAAAATGTGAAAAAAAAGATAGTTGTAAGAGACGATCACTGTTCACATGATAAAGTCAAATTGTTATATTTTGATCCTTAACGTGTTCAGTAGAATCTTCCTCAGAGATCACTGCATCAATGTTTGGTTTTATTTTTACCACTCTGTAATTCACTCGTCCGTCCTTGCATATCATCCCTTCCTACACCTCTCTCTGCTCCACTAGTTAATAATTATAAGAACAATAATAATGATGATAATAACTTCATTGCAGTAGCAAAAGGAAGATAGGAAAGACCAATTCCGGTCACTAATTCCCACGATTAAGTTTAGCATCAAAATGTAACCGTTTGACTTCCAGTCTGAGGAAGATGCTGCAGAATACGTTAATATCCAAACATAAGACTTTTGGGTCTGAGGAAGATAATGTGAAGAATGCATCTACCACCGAAATATAACTGTTTGACGTTCTTCTGCGGGTGTTGGCCTTTTCATGCAACTTTCCGATTCAACGAAACAATTTAATCCAAGAAAACAGTGTAATATGACACTAACTTTCCATAAAAAAATTCACAGTTTATTTCTTTAATTGAGTAAAGCTTGGAAATAGGAGTCGAATTATCATGACCACTTCCTCAACATTAAGTATTTAAAGTATTTAAGCATATTAAAGCACAAAATCTTTGCAGCGTCAAAATATTTTAACACATACGGTGATTATATATTGTGTAAGTTAGAAAACTTCCCTGACTCAAGCTGTGTTATTTTTCCTTTACAATTTTTTTTTCATACTTATGGCTGTTGTTTTAACTTTAAGCTTGTGAACATGATCTAAATGTCTGCAACAGCAGAATATTAAACTTGTGTTTAGATGATTTTATGGGAGACAATTTTGCCAATTTAACTCTAACTACAGCACAACATATTAATTACTTTAAAACAAGCAGTTATGTTCCTACTGAGAACCTATATATCTATATTACTCAAGTAGTACTTGCTTATCTGTAAAGAAAACTTTCTCGATCAGTAATATCATTGAATAACAAAATAATACTTTAAACCATTTAATATGCTTCTTACACCAGTCTTAACGACAGCTGATATTTCTTAAGTCCAAAAGCCAACATAAATAGGTTTGCATTGATTTCATTTCTGCTGCACTTCTTTCACTTACCAAAAAGATTTTTATCAAAAGATGTAAAATAAGTGCAGCGGAAACGAAATCAATACAAACCTGTTTACATTGCCTTTTGGACTTAAAGAAATATCAGTTATCGTTAAGACTTAAGTAACAAGCATATTGAATGGTTTAAAGTAAATATAATACACAGCAAGTCATTGTTTATTTAAGTACAGACTTACGGCTGACAGGGCAGTCGGATAAATCAACTTGGAATAAATCAAGCGCTAGCACACCATCTTCTCCAATGTCAGCTTGAAACGTTAACTGTAAAGAGAATATTTTGGAATCAATCTATAATTATGTAGAAAATCTTGTTCCTCAATCTAATTACAAGTAGGATTTGTATTAAATAAATCTTAAAAATTAAATGTGTTAAAATTGGATTTATTATTTTTTTGAATAATTTCTGCACGTAATTTAATTTTCAATATTTACCAGATTCCTTTGCATTAACACGGAGACTTGTTTATTTTGAAATGTTCCCCTGGCCAGCCCCCCCCCCCCCCCATCCCCGATAAACATTAATCATGCAGCGTTATATTCAACTGGTACGCTGTTTTCCTTACATTTGCGTCATGGTCGCAACAAACATGACAAAAAACATGAACAGTTCCTTTTCTTCGTCTCAACATCTTGGAAACAATCTCTCCATTCTCCAACAGAAACGGGAATTATAAATATCCTCTAAACATGCATCTTAGAAACGATCTCTCCTTTCTCCAAACCAGAAACGAGAATTATAAAATATCCTCTGATCATGCATCTTGGAAACGATCTCTCCATTCCCCACCAGAAATGGGGAATAATAAAATATCCTCTCAATATCTTGGAAACTATCTCTCTATTCTCCAAGCCAAAAACGAGAATGATAAAATATCGTCTAAACATGCATCTTGGAAACGATCTCTCCATTCTCCAACCGAAACGGGGAATTATAAACTAGCCTCTCAACATCTTCAAAACGATCTCATCATTCTCAAAACCAGAAACGGGAATTATAATTTACGCTGTGGATGTTAAGAAATGATTTGTCTTGAAATTGAACCAACGTAAACATTATTCAAGGACAGTACGAGATATCTTAGAAAACTCCATCGGTGTATGGTGATACGGTGCTAGCCTAGCGTTGACATATCATGAGTTACTAATTTAAGGTATTAGTAGCCAGTAATGGCATCGGACATTCACCGACAGGGGCACAATTATACCCAGACTGGGTGGGGGATGACTTTCGCCAGATTTTTCAGTTTTTTTTTTTCCTATTTTGTCTCTAGAAGCTTATGGCTGACACCTAACGAAAATCCGTTTGTTTCCCTAACCGAGGCAAGAGATGGGTGGACTATACCTTTACTGATTAGACTCTCGCTCCTCCCCTCTGATGCCACAACAGTTAGTAGCATCGATATGTGCATATATGTAATTATGTATGTATATATTTAGTTCTGCACACTATTTGTTTTTACATAAAGGAGAAAAAATCATAGGGAGTAAGCTTGCTTGAAATGTGGCAGTAGCAACGAAACGAAAATAGACCAGTTTTTGTAGACCAAAATGTAAATGCTGCAACTATTCCGTATAGAACAAATTCTAGTTCGTAAACAGTTAAACCCTAGTGCTAGGGATGGGAGACTTGAATGCATTATGCTTCGTTACAACTAAGTCGAGCACTTTTAGCTAAACATGATGCAAGTAATTTTAGCAAGTGACCTGATTCTGGAGATTTTCGATTTTGGACTTTCGAAACACTTATCGTCTTTGAGTTAGCTTTTTTCAGTTACGTTTGCTATCGAACTGCTTCTTACTGAGGAGTACGCTGCTGAATGATATCAGTTAAACCAAGGTTCAACTGCCGGTTTAACATGGTAAAATTACAATAATAACCCACCTTACAAAGCAAGACATGGAAACTGTTCGTTTTTAGGTCCGTTTGCATGTATGTATCTAGGTCAGTATTAGCAGGAATTGTTAGGGCGTAAGCCCAAAAAACTTGGAATTCAATCAAAGTTGACTGGTACAGGATTACTTATTGATGATGCAGTCTGACGACATATTCCCACTATAAACTCCAGAGGTAGATCTGAGGATTACTCCTAGTATTACTCGTCATCCAACTTAGAAGTTCTGGCTACTTACTGAACTCCTGGCAGTTAAATTCACTGTAACGTAGTTCTTCTCCCATGCATCCATTTGACTTCCAACTTTCTTCCAAATTATCGTGTCTACTACCTTGTGGTCATCATCCATATACTGTGTTAGAGTTAAAGTCAGGTTGCCGGAATCTGGCCCGAATTGGTATGACCAAAAACTAAAACAGAAATATGTTCCAGTAGAAATTTCCAACACCGGGCTCTGAATCAATGCTCTGTTTTTTCTTGGATTTGCATAGTTAGGCTCCACAAATAGATAAGATTCTGTAATTAAAAGGTAACATTATAAGAGATTGTAATACTAGCTTACACCGGTTTAAAGGCAACATTATAGAAGATTGTAACTATAGCTAACATCTGTTATTAAAAGGCAACATATTATAGGATATGGTAATACTTGCTTACACCTGTTATGAAAAGGCAACATATTATCGGAGATGGTAATACTTGCTTACACCTGTTATGAAAAGGCCACATATTATAGGAGAATGTAATGTTTGTTTACACCTGTTATTAAAAAGCAACATATTACAGGAGATGGTAATGCTTGCTTACACCTGTTATTAAAATGCATCATTTTAGTAGATAGTGACTAAGGTTAGGCATCCAAAACTTAAAAGAGAAAGGCATAGACTTTCGAGATTAAAATAATATAATCCTGTGATCAAGCATTTTTTTCGGTGTGTTTTCAAAATTATAAATTATACATAGAAAACTGAATATTTGCGATTACAGAAACGCTTTTAGGCCCTTTTGTTATAATTAAATGTTTAAGCTAAGGCCAACCAAGTCACAGTAGAAAATTTGAAAAAAAATCCTTTAAAAGTTTGAAACTAGTTCATGCTGAGGTATGAGTTATTGGATACAAACGACGTCACCACAGTCACAGTACAATCGTCAAAACAGAAGAAGGTAGTTCATAAAAACGAAAGAATGAATTACGAATCGAAAAAATGAATGAACGAAAGCGCTCGAGGTACGTTTATGGTGATAGCAGTGTAGGGGCCAATCATTTACTACATTAATTATTTTCTTCGATCCAACTTTTGCTTTTGGTTGGTATAGGCTGACTGTGAGATTTTTTCCTTTTATTCTTTCATTCAACTTAGTGACTCAGTAGCCACTGATGGATTACTAAGTTGGCTAGTACTATTAGTGGTACTAGTAGTAACTTGAAAGTTGAGTAAATGTGCACACTGCACTACTTAGTTTAATAAGTAAAAAAATGTCAATTGCAAACCTAAAAATACTGGTGAAATTGCGTTGACGAGATTGAAATGAATACTGCAAGCAAGGGGTTATCAACTGAGATAATACGATGTACAAGAGCTTAGTAATTCATGAGTAATCGACTGAGCGAGAATGGACCCATCGACCTTTGAAACCAGAAGCCGAAGTCATACTGTTAAGCCATACTGACACAGTGTCAGTATGGCTTAGCAGAAGGGTTTCGATCTTTGTTCTTAAAAGTCGAGGGCTCAATTCCTCTTCAGGACTGACATTAGGTCCAAAAGGCGGCGAAAGTAGGTTTCAATCCTAATTGTTAGATTACCAATGATTACCAAGAAATACTGCAGATTACTCATGGATTACCAATGAATAATACACCAGACTACCAAAGTTGATAACATCCGTGCTTGTGTTATTCTAAATACAGGCCGTTTCAGTATGGCTCAGCGGTAGGCCCTTGGCCTTTGGTTTCAAAGTTCCTTTTTTCGATTCCCCGCTCAGTCAGTCCGACATATAATTCCAAAAGGCAACGTAAATAGGTTTGCATCTTTATTTAGTTATTTCTTGTGAGCCTTTGGCTGTCCCGTTTTTAATTTGTCTTATTCTCTTAGTGCTAATCCGTGCAATTCACCAAATTTCACACATTTGTTTATCTATTTCATTATTAAATTAGTTATAAAGTGCACAAAGAATTCAACGCAGCCGCAAATTGTCAGCCACCCCCCCCCCTCCCGCATAGGAACCAGTATCATGTAAAAAAAAAAAACATTAAAAAGTAGCTTTGTCAAAGCAGTGGAAAAATATCAAAATTAAATTGTTTAATTGTTTATTTAACATTATAAGTGTTGGTGCTTTTTATGCCTTTTTATTAATATTTTCCAACGAAAGGCTTTTTTTTTTACTAGTATTTATAATATTCACACAAATATAAAATAAAAATTCCTACTTAATGCTGAAAATGTGTTCTGATATTGGTATTTACTTTTTTAATTTTTCAAAGCAACAAGAACTTGTATAGATAAGAAAATCAGGAAGTTTGAAAGATGCTACATTTTGAGGTTACTGCATCTCTTTACAAAAAATTAAAAATATTACCAAAAATTATCAAAATGGCTCAATTTAAATAGACATTTAAAACACTTCGTAGCATTTCTGTATAGTTTGTTGCAACTCCAAGGCATTCTGTTTTTGTTTAATTACTCAAATTGGTACACAGTTGGCATAAAAAATCAGCTTAAAGAAAGACATTCCGTTAGTGCCATAAATTACTGACAGTCGACTGTCATAAATTTTAAGCATTTTTTTGTCTAAACAGATTTTCTATGACTCAACCTACTTTCAGCAATCATATTCAATTATGTACTATATCATTTTAATTTCGTTTTGTTTAAAAATAAAGCAGAAATCAAGCTGCGGACAAGCGAAGATCGTTCTCAAGATTTACCTGGTTCTTCTCTAGATGGTGGTACAAATAGACTAATAAGTCCTTTTTCCCGTGGATTCCCAACTGACCAGTCAATATCTGAATATGATACGTTTGTCCAATAACATAAATTTTCATTGTCAAAACTGCAATCCAGGCTTTTGTCAATTGGCTTAGGCGCTGTAAAAATAAAAATAAGAATGAAAATAAATAGAAGTAATGTTACTCACATTATGCTATTATAATTTACATGAAACTAATAATGACACTTTACTAAAACGAGTGTAATTCCTAAAAAAAAATATCAAGATACGAAAAACAAAGTTGATAAAAAGCGAGATATATTACATACATCACTTACTGTGTTTTTTCTTATAAATCTAAGGCTTTGATGAAATCTTATTTCATTTTGTTAGTTACATTTAAAACTTGTAAATCATGTGAGTAAAGTGCTTCTTGTTTTTAGCTCTTAAACATAATAAAACTTAAAAACATAGTTTACTTCATAGGAGGGAGAACATGATTTAGAGATAGGCTGGCTCTACAATTCATCAACTAGAAGGGGGAAACGATTTAGGAATGATATTCCAGTTTAAGGATAATTTTGGGGTCAGGAGAAAAATTTGTAGCTGCTATTTATAGTAAACAGTAAGCTGCAATTATGAGATGGTTACATTTGGGTAAGTACTGTACCTACGCCAAACCTTACTCTTCTACAAAGAATGCTTTACGTGCGGAATACAGTACAAATGAAGTAAACTAACACATATCTCTATTTTTACAGTAATCAGTTACTTGTTAGTGTACATAATGATAAACAACGCGTACAGTGACGGATTACAGTATGTGGGATTCATAACTTTACGACATAGTGATATTTATTATTACGTAGAATGCTACATGTAGATTTCATGAACACATACAAAGTTAGTGGAAACTTACAAAATTTGAATATTCACTCCTATTTCTCGGAAAAATGATGATTTGGTACGTTTTGATAAAGAGCATGTCAGCCGGTAACACTGCTTAATAATACATCTCGTTTTTTGTTTCGAGAATATTTGTAACACGACCCAAGGTAACAATCGAAAACTAGATTAATTCTCAAACTTTTTACTTCTATCATTTTTGCAAGTATTGTGAACAGATTGTCTTTTAAACTGTAGTCTTACTTACTTGAAAATGGCGGAGATGTTGTGGTTAATGTTCCAATATTAGCTGTCAAAGGTTCAACTGAAAAAACAGTTTTAAATGATCCATTAGATGATGTATTTTGATAACTGTTGATTCTCAACACTCAACACTCAAAACCTTTCTAAACGTAAATAAATTACTGTGGCGCTTTTTCAACGATACATTCAAGGATTGACATTATTTTTCATATGTTTTTAATGCACTGTGATGACAACCTGCTAACACTCCACCATGCAGAAACAGTGACAGTAATAGATGGTTGGCCATAAAAAACGCAACGGCAGAAATTTGTTTAAGCCTCAGAAGGGTAAAAAAACCCAGAAAGGAACGACGACGGCATAACAAGAGCTAAATAAATACAGATGCAAACCTATTTACTTTGTCTTTTGGACTTATATGTCAGACTGTCTGAGCTGGGAATTGAACCCACGGCCTTTGAAACCAAAGGTCGAGACCCTACTGCTGAGCCGTACTGAGACCGTGTCAGTATGGCTCAGCGGTAGGACCTGGGGGGGGGAGATTGAGGCTTAATAGGACCTAGGCCTTTGGTTCATATGTCATGGGCTTAATTCAACTCTTGATCACCTACAAATCAAAGATGGCGTCGGAGCAAGCCGTCTCTTAAGTGTTGTATTTCTTTTAAATGGTTTTCCAGTCTTTGTCCAGTATTGGTGGCCTGTTGGTATTTTAAGGTGCGAAACTATTGTTTTTAAGTCTTTGTGATTGTTTTTTTTCTTATGTAGGTGACCAAGAAAGAGACCTAAAATTGTTTTCAAAAATTAAAAATGTTGTACATTTCATGAAGTAGTGGGACCATTACTGTCATTCACGCACAAACAATGAATTATATTCATTTCTTGCTTTACGTTCGATCCTGGTGATCCTGGTGATGATCCGGTTGATGAGAACCAGATCATCACGGATTTTTCTCTAGTTGTTTCCTATCCGTTGCATGAGGGTTTCCTCCGGGTACTCCAGTTTCCTCCCTCATGCGGCAAAATAACAACTGTATTAATGGCGGTAGTTCTTCCACTTATCATCTGTCGCTTGGGTCTTTGGGTGGGTAGATGCCCCATGCATCGTCTATTTCTATTTCTTTCTATTTCTCTTTCTACGTGACCCTAAGTTCTTTTTTGTCATTACCGGAGAGGTCGAAACTCAATACTCCCAAGTCCTCCTATTCCAAGCTGGAGGATAATTGGCAATGGATAATTGGCAAAATTTGAACGCCACCAGAGTGGCCGATAATCTTCCTCACATAAACCCAAGGCTACAGAAAAAAATAATACATCGAGCAAATCACGGAAGTTTGTATCATTGTCATTTGTCGAATGCCGACAGTGTGAGAGAAGGTGGTTTATCTATATAATAATCCTGGCGGCCGGCTAAAAGGAAGGCTAAAGGGAAAAGGGATAGCTAAAAGGAAACCCACTTCTCCCCTCCTCGCACCCGCATTGAAAATGCACTCTCCCACTCTACCTGCATGGAACCAGGAGGCAGGCATGAAGGGTCGATCAACTCAATAAAGGTTCAATCTGACAAGTCGTCGGGAACAGTGCCGGAAAAATGTCCCAGGAAAATGTCCCGGGAAATGTGTCCGTAAACTTGATTTATGACTGGCCCCGTGCATAGCACGGGCTTCCTGTAGCAATTTCTATAAAATGGGTGAGACGAAGAAACAGTCAGTTTACGTCAGAATCTTTCGATTCGGGTATCACTTTCATTCATTTCCATTGGCGAATAGTTAAAAGAATCTTTAAATATTTCTTCCGTACAAACCATGCTCAAGTGTATATTGGGACACTCATTCTCTTCATTACAATGGAAACTTGATTCACACACGCAACTATACTAAAAAAAATTCGGCAAAGATTCACAATCCATAAACACACACAGATTCCCAGGTTATGACCCAACATTGAAATAAAAATTGAGATTGACGTAGTAATTAAAGTTTCGGAAATCAGTTTAGACAAGGTGTATCTGCTGATAGTGCTTCCATTAGTTTGAGAAGATTTCTGGTTGATGCGTCATAGGCTTACCTTCCGTACTATTAGGGTAGAACAGAGTCGATGCATAGTAAGAAAATCGTGTCTAAAATGCCAACACGTCTTCTTAGTTCACTGCATTAATCTACTGGTAGTGCTTCCACTAGTTAGAGAAGATCATTTTATGGTTGATGAATCATAGTTTTACTATTGTAGTGTTAGGGTTTACCAATATCGATGCACAGAAAGAAAACTATGTCAAATACGTCATAGTTCTACCCTCTACAGAGTTATGGTTGCCCAATATAATCGGTTGATAATTGGCACTGCAAACGCGAATTCGAAATTATTGCGGAGGGAAATATCTATGCTCTTTTCCGGCTATATCGCCTGAAGACTGGCTCTTCTAGGACCCTCCCACCATTCAGATCAGGTGACAGATCAGATCAGGTGATTTCTGATGACGTGGCTGTCCTTCTCTATCCCACCCTAACCATTAAATTCCAGAATGACTGTAATTCAGTTATCTTCTCTCCTTCATTAGTTAGACAGACTATCTGTAAATTAAAACCTAGTCATGCAGTTGGGCCTGATGGACAGTCGGCGTTCTTCTTCAAAAAAATCAAGTGATGAAATTTGCTATCCTTTGGCTACTATTTTCAATCTATCCTTTCATGAGGGAATTTTACCTTCTATTTGGCACTCTGCAAATGTAATCCCTGTTTTCAAGAAGGGTGATGCAGCCAATCCCCTAAATTATAGACCAATCGCGCTGACCGTCTTTCCATGTAAAATCATGGAAACAATTATCCGTGAGGCTATGCTGGCTTATCTTGAAGCACGAAACACAAATTCCGACCAACTTGGTTTCATGCCGGGTCGATCCGCTACTTATCAATTACTGGTGGCACTTGATCAGTGGACTAGTGCTTTGGATATTGATGTTATTTATTTTGACTTCCAAAAGGCATTTGAATCTGTAGTCCATCAAAAATTGTTATTCAAGCTGAAACTACCGGCTTCAGTGGTCAGCTTCTAATGTGGATCTTGTCCTTTATTACACATTGATCACAAAGGGTTCTTATTCAAAACTCTTTTTCTACGCCTGCTGATATTATTAGCGGGGTACCTCAGGGCTCAGTCCTGGGTCCTTTGCTCTTCGTTATTTATTTGAATGACTTAAATTGTAATCACCAGGCAGTTCATGAATTAAAATTTGCTGATGACTCCATGCTTGGTTCAGCCATTGTAGACACCACTGATCATTCGGTGCTTTCCACTGAAATTACGAATGTTCAAAACTGGGCAAGTGTCGGGCAAATGCCCACTTCTCAGCCAAAGTGTCAGTCCTTTCACATTGGTAAACAAAATTCTTGTTTTTCTTACAGCATTGAAAACCATATATTACCTGATGTATTCGAGGTCCGTGACCTTGGGGTTTGGTTTACATCAAACCTAAATCAAACCTACATCAAACCTAAATCGCTGTTTTACGCGATTTACGATGGCAAGCTGTTGGTAAGCTACAGAAGTAACCTTCGTACAATGCAAGGACGATTTTAGGTCAAGACAAAGGTTTGGGCGTTTAAGGTCTTTGTCCGTCCATTGCTGGTATACGCAAGTCAGGTGTGGTCACCATCCCTGATAAAGGATATCGATCGATTGAGTCTGTGCATCACTGCTTTACGAAGGGCCTTCCTGGTCTGCGAGACAAGCTTTACTGTGAGCGCTTGTTGAAAACAGGTCTTGAATCGCTCGAATTACGTAGGCTGAAGTTTGATTTAATTCTCACTTTCAAAATTCTTTGTGGTCTTGTGAAGGGGGGGAGGATGAGGCTTAATGGCACGTCGGCGTTGTGAAGGTGGACTTGCCTTTCTTCGACCTCAACTTGGTACACTCTAATCGGGGTCACTCATTAAAATTATTAGTCCCATCCTACAATCGGGAGTGCCGACAAAATTTCTTTGCCATTAGGATAATCCTTGCCTGGAACTCACTTCCTGAGGAAGCTATTTCCGCGCGTACGGCAGCTGGTTTCCGAAACGCCTTAAACAAACTCCAACTTACAAAGTTTCTGAAGAGACCGGATTTTTGTACTCACAATTTTTTCAACACCAAAAAAAAACTTCACTTTTGTGTTGCCCACACTATTTTTAAATCAGGATTGGTGTTAGTGGGACGTCTTCCTTCCAAGTTCCGTGCCACTGTCTGTGGTTAAACTGTTTTATTATTATTATTAATATCGATGCTAGTAAGGAATACCTTGTAAAAAATACCAGCATGACTTAGTAAAGTTATCAGCGATCACTCCGTGAATATTCTGATTGTGATGCTGTTAGTTATGCAGTTTAGGTTGATGCGTCTTGCGTAGCTTTACAAGCTGAGTGTTAGGTAACACGCCACTGATTCATAGCAAGGAAAGCCATGTCAAAAAGAATAATAGGTTTTAGTAAGACTAACAATTTCATTTCATAAATCATTTGATAGTAAGTCCATTAATTTAAGCCTGAGGTTGATAGGTCACACACAGCCTTACCATGTGCAGTGTTTGTGTAGTATCACGATATCAATGCTTGGTCAGGAAAGTTATGTCAAAAATACAAACAAAGTTAACTTCATTCCGTGACCAGTTTTTATTTTCCTTTTATACTTAAGCTGTAACACCACGGCAGGTAAGTGAATATCCCACGTTAAGTTAATACAGCGTTTGTCAGTATTCGTTGTAATTGACGAAAACACTTTCCCATGAGTGTTCGTCGTAAAGGAAAATAATTAGACGCTAACAGAATCAACAATATAACAAACTTTTGTGAAGCTTGACTGTCACAGTGCTAGTACTTAATGCAGACATTATTAGTTGTACGTCACAAGTTGCGAGTTTGCTTCGTTAGTCAACAATGTAATGGGTTTAGGAAAATGATATTTGCAAATATTCAAACATTCTTGCAACTGCAAGGTTAGTAATTTTAGATGATTGATCTAAACCCTTACCCATTAGACCATGACCCATGATCCATGACCCATGACCCATTAAACAATGACCCATGATTGATCTTGAACTATGACCCGTTATCAGGTACATTAATGCAACGTTTTAATAAAATATTAACAAAACAACGTTTTTACTTGTACAGACTTCAATGAAGGCTATATAGGGTTGATTTATAGAAACTATTGGTAATAAACCGAACGGAGCCTTAAAGAACTGAGGGTCGACACATACCTCAAGTTTAGTGTGAAGATTATTTTATAAAAGTTCAAAAATGGGAACGTATTGCTTCATTTCCGTTTTGTAACAATTGACGTTACAGATCGTGTTGACTTTAAGGTGAAAGTGTTTTTTTTTTAATTTCCTATTCCTTTTATAATTGCCTATTGGAATGAATCATTAGTACTGGCTACACTTATTACCTTACCCGAGCAATCATTATCCGCAATCATTACGTCATCAATTGCAATCTCTCCTGACATTCCATTTCCAATTTCAGCAGCAAATACCAAACGAAAAGAAGAATAGTTGGTGCTGAAGGGAGTCTTAGCGTAGTTCCAATTCTGCATTTCAGTGCTACTGCTCAAAGACCACAGCTTATTACTGATGCCATCTTTAAACTGCATAGAAAAATAATAAGTGTGTAATTATTCTTACATTAAAACTGGAACAACTATTTTATTAACCATATTTATGCCTATTTCAATTACAAGGATTACAAAATAATAACATTAACCATTTCTGTTCCATGACGTACTTATATGATTATTAGAAGATTCGTCAATTTACTCGTAGATGGGATCTCTTTTCATTCATCGCTCCGTCCCAAAAAAATGTTGTTTGATTTATTTGTTTCAGAAATTGGTAAAAAAAAGAAAAACTACTGTAAGACGGACAATTTATGCATTGATGATTGGTATGCTGATCATTTGCAATGGTCGTATAAAACCTGAGTGAAAAACTCATTAAATGTTAGACGAAATCAGTACCCTATCCCACTCCATAACTATAATTTTCAAGCAGTGTGCTGAAATATCATCTATTGTTTGAACTCGACCCATCCAGCCTTTCTTACTGCTGTAATCCAACTGATTTGCAAAGTATACTTTCTTAACACGAAAATCACAACTCTTTCAAAAATGTATCATTAGTTGGATAAATTTGTTGGAACACGTAAAGTGACCGTTAAATTCGACCACATGCTGGCATGGAGCCCTAACAACGTCTAACCAAAGCCTCCTAACGTACAGGCCGTATCAGAAATGCCAAAACCATCAACTATACTCTGTTACGTTTGCAGGAAACCGACTATGTGAAGCCACGTTTCCTTCCAGTAACGAATGCAAAAACATGTAAACATCCCATTCGTTGACTCAGACTGTTACTGTGTAGAGTCTACAAGCGTGATAGCCACGTGTTTTTGGACTCGTAGTGCAAGGAAACGTGGCATCTTACAGTCAGTTTCCTGAAAACATAATGTGGAACAGGCTATAGTTCAAGCCTCAGTCAGGCTTAGGGACGTTTGTTGAGTGGTGCCATCTCTCGACACGAGGCAGCATATTTGATAACTAATGGAGCAAGCCACAACTTCCAGATACCGGTAACTGATGGCGCCACCCATTAAACCTGTCGTGTCGCTAGTTGCGCTGATTTTTATGGCTGTTTGTGAAAGTTAATCTGAAACGGCCTTGCTAAAGAGGCTTTGGGAACGGAAATCTATTTGACATTGTAGTAAAAAAACAGCGGAAAAACAACAGATGGTATAAAAAAATTAAAATGGAAGTCTCACCTCCTGAATGACAGAAAGTATACCAATGTCCTGTCCAACGAGCTTAAACCAGAAGTGGAGACAATTTTTCGTAGTTGAATCCTGGCTTTTGGGAAAAGCTTGACTGTAGAGTTCAGCTGTTTGGGAAGGACGAGTTTCGTTGCCTAACTGTACAGAAAGGTATCCACCTGCAAAAGTAATTAATCGTTGATGCTTGCGACAGAATATTGTTTGGCACAATTGTGTTTTTCCACATTCAATGCAGTGCTAAAGTTACCTTGTTCAGTCATTGTGTGATCATCTTGTTGCGACTTCAGTTGCCAACGAAGTGTTCCCACATTGAGGTAATTGTTCCAACTGCAGAGGTTGTTATTGTCGAAATTGCAGTCTCCTTCAATTAAAGCAAATAGGATAAAGTAAAATATCTGAAGCTTTTGCAACCAAGCTGCTATGGGGCAGTGACATGACGTAGTATTATTGTATATAACTCTATGGTGGAGCCAGTAACTGGGTTAACTGCAA
This sequence comes from Lithobius niger, assembly GCA_023313725.1. Taxonomy (NCBI): domain Eukaryota; kingdom Metazoa; phylum Arthropoda; class Chilopoda; order Lithobiomorpha; family Lithobiidae; genus Lithobius; species Lithobius niger. The sequence continues at coordinate 64,052 of JAHWFP010053663.1, read as the reverse complement.
GTGGCACTGGAGGGCGAAAAGAAGGGCGTCTTACTGAAGACAATGCTGTTAAGAGTGGATTTCTTAGGCCTATAATGCGCGATTTTTGTCGATTTGTTGGCAGTTGCTGACATTTTAAGGCAAGTGGAATCTTTACAACCTAGCGGCATAAGGGACTGGAGAAAACAACGTTTTTTTTAAGCCTATGAAAAGCCGCTCTCAAAGCACTGCCTTGACTAGAAGGGCTGTTGTTTAACCCTCCATTTTAATCCAGTGCCCCTTGCAGCTATCTCTCTTGTCGCCAATATGATGTCACATGACGCTGCTCTATTGAAATCGCTATCATTATATTACTGAAATTCATCGAAGCATTAGTTCGTTTCCTGAGAATTTATTGTGGGGACTTATTATTACTTGCATGAATATAATTTGTGTTTATAATTATCGCATATTTTCTCCACGTTCGTGAGTTTGAAACTTGCCTGTTTTAATTTAAGGAAATAGCAGTTCGTTGACGGAAGAGTATAAGTCTCACTTTCGTCAATAACTAACATACTTATGTATTAGGAATATATTTTTAAAAAATGGCATAAAATTACATCATTTCATTGTACGTATATCAAACACGTACACTGATACTGCTAAATGTTGTTTCCAGCCACACGTAAAATGATCCTACACTTTATCACCTACAAAGCCTATTCAAAATCTTACGTAAAATAGATTTTGTGAACAGTTCGTCTGAGTCAGGTAATCGAAGCCGAAACTGAATCCAATTAGTTCCTACACCGTTTTTTTTTGCCTTTGCCCTTGAGGCGCTGGTCACGACTTAGAATACGGTTTGTTACGAGTTTCGTAATTCCGCAGTTTGAAAGAAATGCCTTAACAAACAGACAATTTCAAAGTCAAATAGTAAATGGCAGTCATTCATGGCATCGCTGGTCACTACTGAACGACATACCGATAAAGCGTCGCAGCAGTAACTGCATAAGTTTTTGCAGGAAGGCAAAAATCGTTGCCATTAATACAGTTACGCATCTGAAACATTGTTTACTGAAATGGCAAAGTCCTACCCATGACTGTGACTGTGACTGTGACTGAGGTTGGCGCTAATGACCAAGCTGTCGACGCGCCATTAGCCTCATGTCCCCCCCCCTACCCATGATGGTAATAAAAGAATACCTTTTAAAATAGCAGTTTAGTTTGCAGGCAATTGGAAAAGGAAAAGGAGCCACCTCACGATGAGTTGACGGTGCACATTTTCCTGGATCCATTCTACCTTGCGTTTATCCAAGTCCAAACAAAGCATCGCCGCCATTCGTGATCACGCTGGATTTTAACTTTTTTATCTGTAACGTTAACTATTCTGCATTTTACTTGTTTTTCACACAGTTAATCACCACAAAAATAGCAAGGACATCTATTAAAAAAAAATTAACCTCTAAATAATAAAGTTTTTTAGAGGTAGCAACTGTAGAAAGCAAAGTAATGAAATAATACACCACTAACATGAAGTCAGCAGGTCGTTCGGTGCACCTTTTCTTCAACTTTTACCTTTTATTTAAAACTACAGTGTATTAACGAATCCTTGAAAAGTCATCCTTGTGGCTTGGAAAAATCCATGGAAAGCTCAAGACATTTATCTTCAATGTTTAACAAAGAACTTTGTTATGTTCTACGGGCACTTTTGTAGCCTACGTGTATTTTAAAGAACCTATGCTTTTATTTTTCAATGTTGCAAGCGCCCATACAAGATCTCGTGAGATCTTCCGGTTACAATTCTTGAAATAAATTTCTTGGTAATTTCGTAAGGAAATAACATGTATTTGAGGGATTCCGGTTGTAAACAGATTCCAGTTGTAAACAGCCTTGGCCAAATTCTTAAGATATGCAAGGATGCATAGTTTGCTGTTGCATGAGTTTAGTGTTCGTTAAATAAAAGTCAGCCAAAACCTGTTTTTGCCTGACGTTTATTCTCTATGGCACGTCTTCTGAGATTATGTTTAAATCCCTTTCAAGTGGTCATCGTGGCTGAGTGGTGAGAGCGCTCAGCCTGGTTGCTGGAGGTTTGTGAATTTGTTCCATCACCTGCAAATGGGATCTTGGCAAAGTCCCCACGAGGACTGCTGATCAGGGTAGCGTGAGAGGTTATCATCCTTCTTCAGCGGCTATGGGAATTATTCTGGCCAATTCTGGACACTTTTCGGGCCCCGCAATGATCGAAGGTTATCCAGTTAAATCCCCCAGTTGGCTCTTCCCAGATATTTCATCTTTTCTAAAAGTCTGGGAATGTTCAAAATTGAGCTGGTTCAGCCACAAGAGCTTTAAATTGCTTCGGCTGACTTAAGGCTCACAGAAGTTAATTAAAAAAAACTGCCTCTTCTGTTTCATTTTTCTGTGGCTCTTTAGTTGCGTCTTGTTATTGTTTTATCAATGTTGGAATAATATTTACTTTTCACTGGAAGTAATCATTCATAAGGGAGTCAGTTGCATCTCCAAACAGACTAAAATTAATAAGTTAAAAGTGTAAGACGAACATTTTCGTCCGTCTGTGGGGAAAAGGAGGTCAAAGATTGCACAAAAATTAATAAGAATGCAAGTTTTTAATACTAAAAACTTTGATGAGAATTCCACAGTTATAGATGAGATGGAGATACCAAATGCCAAAAACATCGGAAAGGTGGTTAGGCCTTAAAAAGAATATCTGGGCATAGGAGTGGCAAAACACCAGGTTTCCAACTCACAAAATTTACATAGAGCTGCTTTTGACCATACGCGACCATTCCTTACCTTTATAGCCGCAGAAGCCTTCTCTTTTATTTCAATATCATCGATTGCAATATTTATGATTTTAATACTAAAAACTACGATGAAATTCCCATAGTAATAGATGATATGGAGATACCGAAAACCAAACAACATCGAAAAGGTGGTAGGGCCCAACAAAGAAAATCTGGACATAGGAGTGGCCAAGGTTTCCACCAGGTTTCCACCAAGGTACCACCAAGGTTTCCACCAGGTTTTCAAGTCACAATATTTACCTAGAGCTGCCCTTGAGCACAGATGACCATTCCTTACCTTTATAGCCACAGAAGCCTTCCCTTATTTGAATATCATCGATTGCAATAAAATCAGTGCTAGTAGCTCCAGAATTAATTGTTCCAAGGAAGATAAGTGACTCGTCAGTTTCTGAACTGGTCTCGTATGTAACCTCTGCAACTTGCCAAACGTTTAGGTATTTATCACCTGTGGGGAAAAAAACAAGCTTTCTATTATTCTTATCCTTTATCACTGTTCAGTTAGTTACCTACTAATAGAACACCAGGTTCAGTCAGGCATAAAAGCGGAAAAACTTTTCATTCTGGAAATTGTTTTGACTAGTTGTTGCCTGTTAAAAATCATGGGTTAAATTTATTACACTGCTATTTACACTGCTATTTACACCACAAGAAAAGATTTTGAAGCATTTATGTAGCCGAATTTTTATGGCATGCATACCTATTTTTACAGTGCACACCACATTCTACGGCACACTCCTCTTGAAAACGAGAAAAAATGACAAGAAAAAATTTATTTACGCCTCCGCCTCCAAAGAATATTTTAATACACACACTCCTTTTAACCATGTAATACCCTAAGTCTGTACGCGGATATAATTTCTCTGATTATAGAAAGTTAAGACTTCATTTTGTCTGTCAGTTAAAAGCTCGAAACCATCATGCCGCAATTTAAAATTGAAAATATAGAGGAAAAGTACACTGGCAACACAGAGTTAATATTTACCAGGCACACCAGTTTTTACTGCAGACACCTTAATAATTTTGAAAAACTGGCAAAAGTTGTGAGAAAAAATTGACTTACTCAACCGCCACTGCCCAAGAAACACGTAAAACACCTTTGATAACTAGCGGGTATTCCCAGATTTGTGCGATTTCATTTTGAGATGCACTTCAAGAGACTGGTTCTTAAGTTTTTTGAGTTGTGCGTAGATTGAGGTTCGATCTTGTTTAGGTTTATCGGGTTTTGCATAAACTCATCGATTTTGATCTTCCTTTTTTTGATTTTGTCCCTGGATTAAATGTAACTAGAGGGAATACTTGTAAATAGGCTGTTTTGGCATCCCGCACTGATTGCCGCAGGAATTCATTTTCTCTGCTAGTAATCCTTGCGTGGATTGCTCTCAAAAGGGAAACTTTAAATGCTAGTTACTTCCCATCTTTTTATCGAATGCTTAGAAAGTTACCCTTCCATCGTTTTTTAGTCTTCTGTGCAGACTGTTGCAACGACTTTGTCCGTCCGTCGCTTTTTTCAACTTCGCAACGGTACCAGATAGAGACGACCGCTGTTTACAATGTTAGATTCAGTGTCAAAAGTTAGTTAAATAACATGCCAAATTAAAACATCGTTACCTCCTTATAGCTAATAGACTTCTTCTCCTAAGGATTTGTGTTAACACAGCCGCAAAAAAAAGATGTTTTCAAAAACCTTTGCTTCGTTTTAGTCTTGTAGCATTGTTGCATGAATGAATAGGCTTACGGTCGAACCAAAATTCTCCATTAGGCCTATCTGTTACATACGAAACTAAAACTTTCGTTAAAAAAATCAGGCCTAAAAAATGAAAATTAGGTCTAAAGTCACGGTACCATGGCAACGTCAAGTTACTACGAGTTATGGGTGGCTTCCTCAACAGCGTCTCCCCGTCACTTCCCTGCTACCACTGATCTATATAGACTACGTTGCTCATTACGTTGTAACACTAACTGTGTACCCGGAAGCATACCGTGTTGCAAAAATAAATAGGCTTACTGTAGACAATCTAAATCTCCGTTAGTTGCTACTTACGAAATTAAAGTTGTAAATTAGGCCTAAACGGTGACAATTACACCTAAAATGTAAAATAAGCTTAAAAGCTATTTTTTAACGGGTAATTCTGATGGTTACTGCTTTTAGATATAGCTGTTGCAATGCGTGAGAGAGAAGTGTGCCTCACCATTGGTAGTGACAGAACTGTACAGAAGACCAGATGCGACTAGGTACCTAATGCCACTTGTCTAAGATTGCCACTGATTCGATCTGACCTATTTATTTATTTATTTATATTCACAGTACTTTAGTTTTCCATAAAAACTAAACTAATTTCCTGTAGGATTCAAGTGACCTGCTCATGACGCTCTCTGACAAACTAAGGCTTTTGACGCACAAAAAACAGCTATTATGTAGTTAGACAAGCAGTTTTAGAATGTTATGCCATTGAATAGATATGGAATTGGATTGTTGGTGTCAGGCCTTCGATTTCTTTAGCTGTTCCGCAAGCTTATGCTCACCTTTAGGTAATGAAGTGGTGTATCACGTGCTTTGTTTTTATCTCTTTGATTTCTTTAGTCCGTTGTGCATTTCTTAATGACGCGGCGTTTGCTGAAATTCTCGCCTCAAAACGGTGCTGTGCCTTGTTCCCGAAACATTCCGAACTCTCTTAATGTTTTTCAAGATATTTGGCTTTTGAAAAAATTAAGCAGCTTTATCATCTTTAGGCATGAAAGAACATGGCCTTTTTATGCAATACTATCCTAATTTCTTGTATAAAAAAATAATTTTTCCATTGAATCCGTTCAAATTACATAAACTCACCCAAATGCCAATTATTTCGTAAGTACAGCCCTCAGCGTTCAGCATGAGTGAAATAATTTCGAATTATTATCATCAGTTAATTTTAGTTTGGTTACATGGTGAGTTGCGAAAAACATTTTTACCGGTATGGACAGATAAAAGCTAGAGAAACATTTTGTCGTAATACCGCCGTTTCCCATTTGTTTTTAAGCAGATTCGCCCCTGCACTGATTTTGAAACCCTCCACTTGCACTGAACTGGAAACGTTGTTTCCTTTTATTGAAACTTCCATAACTATAACAAAGTATTACGTATGGTTTTACTTCCACGATTCTAGGAATCATGTTTTCTCATTCCCCCTAAAATTAGCGAAAAAGTGTAAACACATGGGAGCATAACTCGGTGATTTATAGCGGCTCCCGTTTTAATATTTCATCAAACAATGTCGAATATTCTGAACTGAATCAACAGTCTTTACTTTCTGGTCT
>JAHWFP010053663.1:36342-57968 GCA_023313725.1 Lithobius niger | reverse complement strand
TTTAATCGAACAATGTCGAATATTCTGAACTGAATCAACAGTCTTTAATTTCACTCATTCATATTCTTTATTATAAGTACTTAGAAATTTCTTGGTGCGGCCATGACACAATAAACCCGGACCACTGCACTGTGACTGAGGTTGGCGCTAATGACCAAGCTGTCGACGCGCCATTAAGCCTCATTCCCCCCCCCTCACACAATAACAGTTACTCATTCGTGTGATGAGAGTTTTAATTCAAGATATCTTTCCTTATTTCAGTATGTGAAAATGTGTCTCATATTTATTTAATATCTGTACTTTTTGTTAACACGTGTATTGACCTGAGGGAAAGTCCTTTCATTGTACACTGTCATTACGAGATCAGACATGTTTAATTTAGGCCACATGACATACGGTTAAATTTCAGTTCAAATAATAAAACAATAAAACCCAACTTGAAGGAAAATAGTTACATTCTAGAAGCTTTCAGTCTGCAAACACCTCGTAATCGATCAGGCTATTTAAACTTGATCATCCTTCAGTTGCATTCCAACTGATCCATACATGAAGTTTTTGCTAGGAACCATACAAACACTATACCTTTCTCAAGCATGAGAAAACCATTAAAAGAAACTGAAAGCACTGCATCACACCCTTGTTTGGTGTGATGAAGTGCTTTCAGTTTCTTTTAATGGTTTTCTCATGCTTGAGAAAAGTAGTGTTTGTATGGTTCCTAGCATTTAGGAACACAATTTAGGTTCCTTGGCAAAATAAAGTAAACAAACAAAACGTCCATAAATAAATTTACAGAAAAATAAATAAGACTAATGAACTTATCTTTATTAAAACAATAAAATGAAAGAAATATAAACCTACAGTCTAAAATCAGACCGTGTAAATACTACAATATACTTTAAGGGAACTGCACAACAATAAATCAATATAGAAATGAAAATTATATTAAAACTTAACCATTCAAACAAAACATATTGTCACACTAACATGCCCCCAAACGCCTCCAAATATGAAAACCTAACAAACCTAATAAAAGAATAATGCCTGTATTTAAGTTTTTAATTTGGCCTGACTTACAGTTTATGCTTTTTTTATTGAGTAGAGGTGGTAGACAAACGGGGAGGCCAAGGGAGCCAATGTATCCCTAGCGTAGCTGAAGAGGCATCAGGTCTGTAGTAGAAACTATCCAGTAATGTTAGTTTCCAGTGGTTAGTATCATTTCTATGGCTTTACATTAAATACCTCCATTTTAAATAAATAAAGATGACTTGAACAATGCCATTGCCATTTCTAAACTTATGAGCTCTGTAAACATTTATGAGCACCAGCAGATAAATTGACAAACGTACTGCTGGCTTGTCATGCCTCGCTTGTCAAAACTACTTCCCCTCCCCACCTTTCTTCATGCAAAGATCACTCTAACACATGGCTAAATCACTGTTGGTCAAGAGTAACGGAAGTTCATCATTAAATTGATACATGAAGTTTTTGCTAGGAACCATTAAAACACTACCTCTTGAGAAAACCATTAAAAGAAACTGAAAGCACTGCATCACACCCTTGTTTGGTGGTAATCCAAACAAGGGTGTGATGTAATCCTATTCCGTTGTTTTTTGGATGCCTTAGCAGGAATTCTACCCTCCACCTTAGAAGGATGAGTTAGGATGAGTTAGAAGGATGAAGTCCTTCCCGGTAAGCCACACAGACGTCGGTATCGCCCAATGGTAGGACTCTGGATTTTGTCTCAAAGGTAGGAGGTTACATTCCCGCTCAAGCAGGACCCTAAGTTCAAAAGGTAATGGAAACAACTGTGAATTATTTTCCACTAATCAACCCAATTTGTGTCCTGTCCTGCTTAAGCTTATGATTAGGCCTAAACGTGATATTTTGCATAGTTTCCTACTCAGCTTCAATAAAGAAGCAACCCAAAAAATCTATTTTACTGCACTGAAATTTAGATGAAATTATTCATTTATGTTTTTAATTAGTAATTTATTTTGTTACGAGGATAGGCCCCTTTTTGACTTTGCACTTGTTCAGAGCGGTGCAGCGCTATCAATTTCATTTGCTGGGTTGCACCTGTTGGGGAAAAAAGGAGAGCCTGTGCTGTGGTTTTCTCGGTTTCATTATTTTTATTATTGATACTGAATAAACATAACTGAAATGTGTAAAAACAAATGTGTAGATGGGGAGATGGCGTATTGCCGTTGAGTGAATTTTTGAGGTAGTTGCATTACAGGAATTCACCACGAATATTGTGAATGTTTTTTTTTTAGCTTAGGAGGTACGATCTAAGTCAACGAAATTCACTTACTTTCTGGTTCCAGATCTGTATGAAAGAGGAGGTCTTGCGTTTTTGTGGATTCAACGACGGCAAGGTAGCTGCTCCGCGCATTAGATATGTAATACCAAAATCGCAGACACACAAACTCAGACTGAGGAAATGATGGCGATAAGAGAGGTGCAATACCAGCACTTCGAAGTGCAATGTAATGGCCATAGCCTGAATTCAGCGTATGATCAACCGAAGGGACTGATTTGTTAGAAAATGCTGAACCGCCATTGTTGTTCCAAGGGGAAAACGACCCTTCTTCCGAACTCACTCCATAACTGCATACAGATCCGTCTTCGAAATCGCAAAAGGACACTAAATTAAAACAAATGTTCAAAGCCTTTGGTTAGCACGCCAGGGAACAGATCGGTAACCCAACCAGAGAGAGAATAACACCTATTCAGACGAAACCAGGGAGTATCGTTACCTTACCAAGGGTCTCTCCCATGACCGCCTTCCACGGTTTCTCCCATGGGTCCCTTCCCATGTTAAAGGAAAGTCATTCTCTGTCTTAGTCTGGTTCGTGTTTAGACACGGGTGGGCCTGGGGAGGGGCTGCTGGTAAGGACCCATGGTAAGGTAAAGTCGCTCCATGTCTTAGTCTGGTTAGGTGTTTTTCTGTCTAACTAGAACTGAAAGTACTGTAAACCGTTAATGACCATTCCCGAACCAGAAAAAATAATTTTGTTGTTCAGTGAGCATTTGTGAACAAGGAACATGATAACCTGAAAGAGAAACTGCAAGAAAAGAACAAGCTTTAATTGCTCATTTAAGTAGCTACATTTGCTCAAATAATTTATCATTGTCGCCAAGAGCACCACACAAAAAAACGCTTGTGTGGGTCGATGGCGTGTGCATGATCATTTTTACTGCATATTCCATCGCTCGTTCTAGGTCACAACCCCACTGCACTGTGACTGAGGTTGGCGCTAATGACCAAGCTGTCGACGCGCCATTAAGCCTCATCTCCCCCCCCCATGCGGCCAATTGTGGAATGACAGTTCGCAACTCCGTTTTGGTTTAACCCACGTAAAAATATACGCATAGTCCAGGCGTGTGGCAAATTCACATGCAAACAGCACTGAACGGTTTTGAAGTGGAAACAGACATGGCTTCTCCAAACCCAAGGCCGACTTGTGGTAGAAATCGTGTCTCGCCACCTGGAACAACGTGGGTTCGCACGCTTGCTGGAAAATTGTTTCCTTTTTAGCATTGCTTTTATAAAATAAGATACTGGCGATGGCGAATCAATTGGCCCTGAGCCTGAAAACGAAACCCACAGCGTCTCTCTCAGACTATCTTGTAACAAGGGATGAAATATGAAGAGATAGTAACAGCTTGAACACATTTTATGCGGTCCTGTCTTTGCCCACCAGTGCACTTGAAAATTCAAGAAAAACACGATAACTGAAAACCAGTTCTTCAATCAGTTAAGATCGGTTTGATGCAAACCACAAGTTCTCTTGTGAGAGAAAACCATAACCAAACTGAAATATTATCCAGAGCTGCACCGTACCTCAAACCGCCACCTATTTTTGTGTCGACGCGCCATTAAGCCTCATCTCCCCCCCCCCCTCCATTTTTGTGTGGTTCGACTCCTTGTAGAAAAATATTTCCGAAATTGGGTTAGTGCACTAGCAGAAACTTACCGTCCGTTGGGCATTCTGTATCTCTCATTAGGATATCATCTATTGCAATTTCGCAATCAGTGCCGATTGATGATGACTTGGCTTCAATCCATATCTATATACAGTTAACAAAAAGTCTGTAACTTTATTATGCATTAATTACAACTCAAAATACAAAGTAGTTTGGAATAGTACGGAAGCATAACAGCAACAGCTAATGTAAACACCTCTAAATATCTGCTCTAGAAGTACTAAAAATATTCAGCCATTTATGACTTGTTATTCCAGAACATTTTTGGATCTATCCCAACAAACTCACGATCATCACATACTTTATTGTGTAAGCGGTTTATCTTGAGTCCTGCAGTTATTTTATGAGCGGCTACATTTTCCTGGAGGAAGCGGCATTAATCGACGACCGCCATTGTTTTTGTAACCATCTCGGATATCAACAAGGCACTCTGCTACCAAAAACATACAATTGATTATCTGTGTCATTCTGGGGTGAACTCAAGATGGGCCGCAGATACTATAATACGATTCTTATGCATAATAATGTAACAGTGTTGTGATAAAGTCAGTATAAAATCTAATTTTCATATTGTTGGCCCTTTCAAAATTAAAAGTTGCATCGTTTCATCAATATACACCTATATTAAGACCGATGATATCTTCTTTTACTACACTAAATACAGTTAGGTGCTGACAGTTATTGATAATGGTATCGAATGCAGTTGAGAAAGAGTGCTTATAAAACGAAATACTGTTATTTATTCTTAACGTAGCACAAAATGCTGCTTGCACCGGTTTTTATAGTGTTTGTCTTCGTATTTAAGAGTTTAAAATGTTTTTTTAAACATTTATAAATTGCCTGGTTTGTATTTTGTAATCAAGTCGTTCTTGTTTATAAAAAACCGTCCATATTCTTCTTATTCAATATTTTTTCATCCCTTCTGCTGTGCGTTGCTTTGCCTCGGCACAGCACGAAAGAGAACCTGTCGTAGTTGAGAATAACATCTTGCTCTCTGTGGTGGAATCTAAACCGCCAAACCCTGAAGGTTCTTTTTCGTGCACTGCTAAATCACTTCGTTGATAAGAAACTCAACGTACACCCGCAGTTTCGCTCGGTGCCAGTTGAAGCTTCTGCGGGCAGCTTCCCAGAGTAGGATGCCAGAATGAGGAAAAAATGTAGTAATTTTAAATATCTTTTAATTTAAAAATAGTTTCTCTTCATTAAAAACTATCAGTTATAAAGAAGTCGCCTGGATCATTAAGTAGACTTATAGCTGAAAAGTTTAGGCTGAACGTTTTAAAAATATAAAAAGCCAAGAGTGCTACAAAACAATTCAGAACTACGTTTCGAAAAAATTTTTTTTTCGTCTTTAGATTGCAAGATACATTTCACTAAAGGTCAGGGATATCTCTGTGACATAGGGTTTGGTCAGGTCAGGTGCATCTCCTTGATAACTCCTTTTAAATTTAACGCTTGGCATATATCGAAATTTTAACAGTTTTGCTCAGGTTTTAAACAATTCGTGACCATATTTGTCTCATAGGTAGGCGAAACGTTCATCTTAGAAAATTGAAAAAGTGAAGCACACGTCACGGATTAAAAATATAAAAAGCCAAGAGTGCTACAAAACAATTCAGAACTACGTTTCGAAAAATTTCTTTTTCGTCTTCAGGTTGCAAGATACATTTCACTTGGCAAGGCCACCAAGTAGCCTGTTGTTTAAATGGCTACATCATAAGTTAAAAACAATGAAAACCATCATTTTCCCCCTCAGAAGAGGCATACAGCTCTTGCAAATTGGTTTCCCAGGAGCAGGTCGGTTTGTGAATCGCCATATTTTTCTGCCTCTTCTGAGGGAAGAAATTATGGTTTTTATTGTTTTTAACTTATGATGTAGCCATTTAAACAACAGGCTACTGGGTGTCCTTGCCGTGTGAAAGTATCTAGCAACCTGAAGATGAACAAATAATTTTTTCGAAACGTAGTTCTGAATTGTTTTGTAGCACTCTTGGCTTTTTATATTTTTAATCTGTGAAGTGTGCTTCACTATTTCAATTTTCTAAGATGAACGTTTTTGTCTACCTATGAGACAAATATGGTCGTGAATTGTTTAAGAACTGAGCAAAACTGTTAAAATTTAGATATATGCCAAGTGTTAAACTTAAAAGGAGTTCACATGGATATCTTTGACCTTTAGTACGTGGTGAATTTTCCGTGGTTGTAGACGGCGACGCTAAGAGCCAAAACGAGGTGAAAAATCCCAAAGTTGGGTTGGGGAAGTTAAAAGAGAAGGCGGTTGCCAAGGGCACCACAAAAGCTAGCTTGCTTAGGTGTAAAATTTACCTTGCAATCTCTCATGCTATGGTCAAGTGTAGAAAGAGAGCTTTGTGATGGTGGCAGTTCATGATTCTACTTTTTTAAACCCATAAAATTAACAAGTTCGGGCCATAGAGATAAACTGATGCTACAAGCCAGTAGTACGTGGAAGATCTCAATCTAGAGTCTAAAAAGTTGTCAACTTGGATTGCTGCGTTAAAGATGAAACCGAGTATATTGACAGTTATTGATATTAGTCATTTACTTCGCTCAATCTACTGGCATCGATCCATGCTTCACACAGTTTATTCAATCCACATTCCGTGACAAAATTGTAGTCCTGTTATTAATGGACTTGTTAATTGTAGTTGTTGCTCACGATCCTTCATCATATTTTCTAGCTGTCAATGCGCCATAATGCAATTTTCATCATACTCATCATATTTTCTACTCTTAGAATACCTGCGTTTGATACACAGTAAAACTGTTTGTTTTTAACGTTAAACAGGTTTGCAAAACGTAGAAATCCTCGCTCTGCTCACCCAAACCACGTACCTCTTTGCTTCAGAAATGCGAATTTTTGACAACTCTTTAACAATGGTAGGTCAGTTTTTTCCCGTTCGTTGAAATGTACAATTTTTTAGAAGTGTAATTATGTCATGTTGCTGACACTAAGTATGATGCAAAAATATGTCGTCATTTTGTGTGTGTGTACACATCAGTGATCCACAACACTTTAACAACTTGTCGCCACCTCCAAGGAAACTTATCACCATTCATGCTGGAAGAATAAGTAGACTGTGGAGAAACAGTGTCCGAGACGCAACATTTCATTCGGATCAAATTTGATTCTTGTTCCAGCCAGATTAAATTAATTTTTTTGTATTATTTAAACAAGACTGGACTCTGAAGGAGTTTGTAGATAATTAAATTACCCTAATGCGGACTATTTTCCGTACTGTAACTTCATTTTTTTTGATTCTCAAATACGCGAAAACCCCTCGGAAAACCGTGACATGATGACAAATTTTAGCCCATTTACTGTTCAGGTAAAATATTCAAATGTTATTTGGTTAAAAAAGCAGACGAGAATATTTATTCAGGTGAAAAGATTGAATGGCACTAGCATAAGTATTCTCCTGTTTTTTCTTTGAATCAAGTGACTTTTGACTAATTTACCTGAACCTGGCTAAAAAAATCAGTCTTCATGCCACAGTTTATCGAGCAGTTTTTCCCGTATTTGAGGACCAAAGATGAGGTCACAGTAAGGAAAAGAGTCCGTATTAAGATAATTTAATTATCTTTCATTCGGCACTACTCTCGTCTGTGCATATCCTTTACTTCTGGAGGAGTAGACGAGCAAACACCAACGAAGGCGTATCATAGGTTTATAGTTAACGCGATTGAACAGTTTCAGGATACGAGACTAGAAAGACGTTCCGAATAAACAATTAATTCAGTCATTTATTTTACTCACTGCGATATTAAGTGGATCCTCGGTTGAACCTTTGGTTGCTTCAGCTAAATTAATTCGAGCCCGATTCCACTTAGGCCCCTGGTCCCTCTCTCTTCCCCACAACAATTGTCGCTTTTCATTGCGCTGTAACACAAAGTGGCTATGTCAATACATTTGCAAATTTTTTCACTACTTACTAGTCTATCATTACTTATTTAAGACGTTTCCAGTTTCTGCTAAGGAATGTGTCAACACATGAACAAATAAACTTGCTGTAAATAGGAACAAGGGCACAGAACACAGTGGAAGAAGAATTTAAAAATTTTGAAAGAACATTGTCATTTTTCGCTATTTACAAATTGTATTAAAGTTGACTGGTCGCAGTGTGATTTGTTGGTTATTTCAACGATTAAGTTAATAACTCAAATTTTAATGCCATTCACCCCACTTTTTTTAGGGTACTTCTCATTTTCCAAAATAGAAAAATATGCGTTGCCGCTGTTGAAAGCTCGTTGAGTCATTAAAACTTTAATGTCATTTACGCTGATAACTAAGTGTTCCCTATCTGGTTGTGCAAAGACTAGATTAGGCCTAATGTGAAGTATGAAATTGCAGTATTGTTTAAATATCACCCAATTTCACGATCTCAGTCCTCCTTCAACAATAGAACACGACGATGTTGCAACAATGGTTTAGGACTGAGATGCAAAAGGAGGAGTGATATCGGATTTCACGCCTGCTCTTGGATATCATGCCTGGATATTACGCCTGCTATGAATTTAAGAACATCACGCTTGCTCCAGATGTTGAAAAGGACGTTACGGTCTCGAATAAAATAAAGAACAGCACCATGAAGAGCCTATTTTGCTTAAGCAAGAAAAAAATTTGTTATTTATTTTTTCTTGTTGCACGAAAACATTATGAAAAATTGAAAATAAGCCAACAGCGAAAAATGTTGATTTATTTTCAATTTTCCTTAATATTATTTCTAGCGATTTATGTCTATTTATTTTATGCGAAAACATTATGACACTGAACTGTAAAGGTTATTTGTGATTCAGTACCGTGGAAACTCAACGCCGTATAGCCTCTTCAAACAACTTCTCCTAAAAAAACTTCTCGTCGTTGAGTTTTCGCGGTATGAACGGTGATGGGGAACTTCGGAATCGAGTTACAATCAATAGACAAGAGCACAGAACCCTTCACTAAGCGAGGAATAACAATGCTGTCAACAATGACATCTTTGTCGCATTGTTGATCGCTTTCAGCAAAAGAACGTCAGCACGATTCATCATTTGTTGTGTGCGTGATATACCATTATTGTCAGACTGAGTTCGTGAAATTAGATGATAAATAGGTAATCAGCCACTTTCTTCGGAGAGATACAACAATGGCTCGGCCCTGCGGGCCTCGACATTGTTATATCTCATTCCTCGGCAAGGTGGCTGATAACCTATGCATAATAATAATTACGAACTTGATCGGCGGATAACAAGAAGGAGCACATGCATGTTTGTAAATATGAGTTAAGTTATTGGTACTGATTTTGTACATTGTGTTAATAGGCGTTATACCACACGCATATGGTTCTCGTTGTGGATTCCGAGCAATGAACCATTGTTAGAAAGTCATTGTTGGCAGAACCCCCTAGTGGATTTTGAGAGAACTACTAGTGGGTTCTGCCGACAATGAAATAGGGAAAGTTTGTCGAAGGAAAAGTGTTATTGTTGTCTGAAGGGGTATTTCGGGATCAAGCTAGCATACAACGACACAAGCTTTTGATATTTATTTATACTTATGAGTAAAATAACCAAACCAATTTATGAGTAATATTTTATTGTTATTCTACACATTGTACGTTAATTTATTTGCATTTGAAATACGGTAACATAGCGCCAAAAATATTACTTAATGGAATATAACGCTACAACCATTCAACACTTGTAAATTCTACACCAATTCTTCTTGTAAATATTAACCAATTCAACGTAAATATTAACCAATTTCTGATTAACAGCGAAAACAAATTATTTGGTGGATAGCTCTTACCCTACCCGATGAAGGTTACTTCTGACAGACTACCATCAGTCATAATTTCGTTTGTTTTTAATTTATTTGTTTTATATAATTGTTTGTTATTCCTACACATTTAACGTTAATTTGGTGGACAGCTCTCACCCTACCCGATAAATGATGCCTCCCAGAGAAGCCTAATGCTAGCCATGTTGACACAACCGTTTAACATATTCTTGATTATTTTTAATTTATTTAGTCAATAGCTTTCACCTTGCCCGATGAAGGTTTCCTCCCAGCAAAGCCTAATGCTAGTCATACTGATACAATCGTCTGCTATATTTTTGATAATTTTTAATTTACTTGGTGGATAGCTCTCACTCTACCCGGTGAAGATTGCCTACCCACGAAACCTAATGCTAGTCATGCTGACACAACCATCTGTTATATGTTTTTTTTTTGGTGGATAGCTCTCACCCTACCCAAAGAAGGCAGTTGCCTTCCAGAGAAGCCTAATGATAGTCACACTACCCCAACAGTATGTCCTACTTTTGTTTATTTTTAATTTATTTTACCACATCGTTGTTCAACATTTTGAAGGCATCGTCATCACGCAAGCATCCGCCATGGTCATATTCTTCAGTGTTTTGAATTTATTTGTTTATTTGTTTACATCAGTAATGGAGCCCATTTGGCTCTCCGTCCTGTAATTACACGCTTATTGTCTTACCGCACCACTGTAGAAGATTCCGAAAGCATCCGTCATCGCACAACGACGAATAACCCAGTTAGCCAACAAAGGTTCTCTATTTTCATCTCTTGATTGTTACTCGATTCCGAAGTACCCCATCACCGTTCATAACGCGGAAACTCAACGCCGAATATCCCCTTCAAACAACTTCTCCAAAAAATCGTTTAAGAGAAGTGGTCTGAAGGGGTTGTTCGTCGTTGAGTTTCTGCGGTATGAACGGTGATGGGGCACTTCGGAATCGAGTTACAATCAATAAACAAGAGCAAAGAACCCTTCACCAATCAGGCAATAACAATGCTCTCTTTGTGTAAACATTGTTGCACGCACAGTCGCCTTATTAAGCTTCTGAATTAAAGAACGTCAGCACGATTTGTTGATTGTTGCAGCCACGACTCGAACAATATGGGGTTCGCATAAGCAGGATAATCAACGGCGTCTCTGGAGTTCTAGCAACAATAACTCGTGGCTGCGCCACTCCTTGATTGTTGTCAGAACTCACTCGACGCCATTGGTTATCCTATGCATACACTTATTGCAGATTGAATATATATCGTACGTATCTTGTAAATACTAATTGCTGTGACTTGAAAGTTATAAGGGGTGACTGTAGTGTATGATGGCACCGTGCAATTGCCCGACCCTCGATGACACTGCTATTGATTATGCGCACTTCCTGGTGAAGTTTCAATATACTTCCTACCACTAATTTCGTATACAAAGCTGTGTATTCCCAATGTAAAGCGCTGCTCGTTATGTAGCCACACACCAGAGAGTAGGCCTCATTCTTAGTTGGTCTCAATTCAGATATGGCCGCTCGATAACGAATGAAACGCAAGTGCAAAAAGGCGCCTTACTGTACTGCCTTATTTGTTGTGTATGATTTTCGGTGATGGCTTATTTCCGACTTAACTTTTTGTTATTTACCGCGATTCGGTTCAATTTATTTTAGAAAGGTGAGGTCTTTTGCACCGTGATAAAGACACAGACGAAAAAATAATCCTCCTAAAGATATCCAAGCTACCCAAAAACAGTACGTGGATTTATATTTGTTTTAATTGAAAAAGAAAAGGCGCATCGACAATCCTCCGGGGATTCAGTACACCTACACACGTCTTCATAGTTAACCAATAAAAATGACAGTGACAGTTCGACTGCATCAAGTCTCTAGTTGAAAATTCAAGTGAATGTTTTTTTTCCGGAAATTACAGTTGGTGATCACATACTTTTTTTAGGAATATGTTTTTTAGGAATGTTCAGGAATTTGTTTAAGTATAACTTATCCATTTTGATTCTAGTGACCACTCACCATCACATACACATGAAGCTGTTCGATATCCTTGCCCCTCATGTAGTAGAAAAAAGTCATGCATTTCAACGTGTCTGGACGAATCTGGGAAGAACGGATTTGAGCAACCAGGTCTTTGGCTTTAATGTTCGGTTTCATGACAAGATAGTATCCTGAACCTGAAATACATTTTTCGTTTATGTTTGATGATAAGAAGAAAAAAAACAACAAAGTTGACTGACAGTAAAGCTTGCAGAAAGGTGCTTACTCCGATTATTCTTAAAATGTTTTATTCTGTTGTGAATACAGAGGCATTTTTTGGGCTATCCGGGAATTTAAGAGTTTATAATTTAAAGACTTTTTTAATTTAAAGAAAAACAGTATATAATAACTGGCAGAGTTAATTTAGAACACCCTTGCTGGATGCATCCCGTAGGAGTTACGGCCAATGTCACAAAAGAAGCAGTTTAAGAACGTAGGCTCACCATTACAATTATGTTAAGCTTGCATTGAAAAGCAGTTTAAGTTAAATACCGTTCGGTAAACATGTTTACTATTATAATACTCGAATGCTTTATCATCGTTTACTTTAGTGGATATTATTCGTATGACGGCCATCGCCACCATGATTAATTATACTTGTATAAATAAACCTAGGAAAGAAGCCCCACCATCTTCAGTAAGCGGATTCAGCGAAAAAACCGCCTAGAGGAGCTGGTGAGTCCAACAGTTCAGCTGTGATGTCACGCTTGGTGATCAGAAAATTCACCGTGTGTTTGAGAACTTTGATGAGCACTGGTGATAACGCTGACCTGTCGAAAGTGCTCATGTGAATGAAAAACAAGGACTCCATGCCAAGAACAAGGAATACAAGCCAGGAATACATGAAAAATAAAGAATGAAGGCGTTTAAAGTCTTTCCTTTCTTGTTTTTCAAGTACTCCTGGCATGTATTATATGTTTTTCATGCACGTGAGCACTTTGTACCGCTCAGCGGTATCATCAGTGCATCAGTTTTGGTTTTTACGCCAACATGCTTGTAAAATGAACTAATATCACTTAGCGACGAGGCCTTTTTTTTAAGTAATAGGGATGTGGAAAATTTTGTGGTACGAAAACCTTCGTTGGAAATTAATGAGTTATATGCTGGGACGAAGACAGTAACTTGAACTTTCTATTCTAATCTATTCTAAATTTTTGTGAAGCTGTATACTATGGGTATTATCAAACGTAACCCAACTGGTGCAAAAATCCAACTACATTGAGTTCATTTGCATGACAAAATGACGACAAAGGAGGGAAACAAAAAAATCAAAACCATTAAAATAAAACAGCTTCGAAACAACAGTTTTAATAACCATTTTAAAAATGAACAAAAAACTTTGTTGTACTAAAAAAGGCATATTGAGAGAAAGCAACTGAGATTTTGCAAAAACATGCATGAGGAACGAACCAATTCGCATAAGATCCCTACCTTTTTTAATAAAATTACTGACAATTTGTTAAGGATGCAGTTATTTTCTGACTCACGAAAATTTACCTTACATGTTTAAAAAATTCCGCAATAATCAAATTCTGCACAAAGCATTATCATTTTATGGATTTATGTTTTATGTTGCCATATTTTCTTTTTAATTTATTTATTATAGACATTTTCATATGTATATGCATGGTCTGTATTAATATTGTATTGGTATAAATATTTTAAATTTTTAAACGGAACGACGTTTTTTTGCATGCATCAACAATTTTGATTTACCTTCCAACTGTTTGTTGTAATTTGATGCATACATGAACTTCAGTCCGTCTGCCAAAATAAAACATTAATATAATGCACTTTTAGCAAATCAGCACACGGAAATAGAAACTTTCAACGAAACTAAAATTAAAATTAATGAAATGTAATTAGTAAGAAATGAACAGACATTTGCAAACTTCGTGATTAGAAGCAGTAGAGTAGTGTGAAATTGGAATACAGAATCCATGATATGAACATTGGGGTGCATGCATGGACATGAAAACTGATCCAAGTTATTCAGTTCTAGTGATAATATTCATCAAAGTTCTATTCCCAAAACTTGTAATGAACGAAGCATATCTTTTGAATTACCGACATCAGATTGACGGTTGCTAATCCTAATTAATTCATACTTACCATTCCCAAACGTGTGGTCGACGTGTGGTCCTGAATTGGGATTATTGGATGATCCATTACTCAATACCCAATCAACTGCTTTGCTTTCGATGGGATACCAGTGGCAAAAAGTTGCATCATCAAATGTGCAGTCGTATTGCGTTTTTACTAAAACCAAAAAAAAAAAATAATAAAAAATCTATAATTTCTGACATGAAGATTAAACATTTGTAAACAAAAATATGACTTGGCTAAATGAAATTCATTAAGTCAGTGTACACGGAACACGATTCTATCATTCCTATGTCCCGTGCAACAAGAGTCTTCCTGGGTTCAACGGTTCAAAACCCGTTTACATCATTTCAGTGAACCAAGACCACAATAACATTTGTGAAATTCTAGCTATTTTTGCAGGGTATTTTCACTGTTGGTTCTTTGTGTTAGTGAGTGGAATTCCGTTGAATATATTTTAGTGTAAAGGAATTGAGAAGATGAACGATTCTGATAGAAATGATATTATTACTACATTTTGGACATCTAGAGTCACATGTTCACTAAGCTTACTGCTTCATTCACCAAGTAACTCACCAATTACCAATTCACTCGCCCCGCCACCTCAGATTCATCAACATGCTAGACTCACTGTTAATTTATTGCTCTCTATATTCATTAACATTAACTCAACATTCCTTTATGACTGTCTGTTCACCAACTCACTTGCCTCACTAACTCACTAGTTATCAATTCCCTAAATTCGTCAAGCCTTCTCGACGCACTGTTACTCCATTACACTACATTCATCAAGTTACCAGACTCACCATTAAATTCACCAACTCACTGGCCTCACCTTCTATTGGTTCTTCAACAGGTGGTGGTGGTGGTGGTGGTTGGGTGGCATTAGTAGATATGTTTGCCTGCTTGGGTTTCACTGTTTAAAAGAGAAAATTCAATTTTTGTGCAGTTGCATATAAAACAAATTAAGTGTTAATTTCTTTGTTAAACTTATCCACTTTCGCTGGCATACATAATTAAAAATCAAACCCAAACTCGTATTGATGAAAATGTGGAAGACCGAAACCCTTCACCTTTTAGCCCAAACCCCTAAGCACCCACATGTTTTAATAAAATAGTGCCTATTTACATTCTATGAGTTCACGACTGTTCAGTATTACGTAAGAAGTTGTAACTTCTTCAAAAACAAACCCGACAATTGAAATTAAATGTCCACAAACAATGGAATTTCTTTAAGAATGTGTAGGAGGTTTGAATCCGTTTTAAAAGTAAATCCAGCCTCTTAATCCTACTCATCATACACTAGTTCATTAAACTACGGAAGATTCAAATTTTTTGCCTTATTCGAGGCACTTTAAAGATGGAAGAAAGTCATTAGTGAAAATAATGCGCTAGAAATCACGTAGTACAGTAACCGGGCTTTAATCAATTTAACATATTTTATAAGAGTGAAGTGACCAGGATTCGAATGAATGGTAAGTGCCTAAAGGTGACTTGCTGTCCAACATCATTTTTAGTGTATGGCATTTGCTGATGACTTATTTCCAATATACCATTAAATTATTTACAGCAGTCTAAAACTACATATTTCTTGTAATGGTACCATTAGCAGTTAACTAATGACGTTACTAAATGAAGCTTTGTTCAAACATGTTGTGGTGACAACACATGCGAGGAATTTATGGAATGTTGTTATTCGGCCATTGGCGTCTTAGAAATGCTGCCAATACTCAAATAATAGACACTTGTGGGAAAAGGATTGCACGACACACTGTAAGAGGAAGATTTCTTTTATTTCGTTTGGCATTCTTTCGTGTATTTCTGAGAATGGCCCTTTGTTATATTGTTTCTAGAATTGTTTCTAGAGTTTGGTGAATTACATTTAGGCACGAAGTTTTGGTATGAATGTTACGCAAGTGTCATGCAATAAGCCCCGTACATAAGGCTTGCACCATCCACGCACTTTAATCTTAGTAAGGAATAGCTATCCACTTAAACAAAGCATACATAAAATCAAAAATGAAACTTACACTCGTATTGAAGAAAATGTGGAAGACCGAAAGCCTTCCCCTTTTAGCCCAACCCTTAAGAACCCACATGTTTTAATAAAATACTGCCTATTTAAATTGTATGAGTTAAGCAGATCAGCACTATAGCTAACAAATTCCACAACTTTGGTTCGCATGGAAAGCAAAATTACAAAAGAAATTTAGCCTACGCTTTATTATTCAAGCCATTGAGGAAACTACTATTCTTATTAGACTATCTCTAGACACTAAAACGACTGCATTTTGGCTACAAGCGTAGGAAATCAATATCTGGATTTTGGTTGGAAGCACAAATTGTTTAACATTTGTTCTATGAATCGAGGATAACTGCAAACAGTGGGGCCCAACCAACGGCCAAACAGGCAAGAATAATTTATTATATCTAATCCAGAACTTTTTCATCAACAAACTCAATAACATTGTGTTACTGTTATGCAACTCGTTTTCAACCAGTGTCGATATTGGTAAATCAGTGCAAAAGGTAACATTTTGGTCACGTCAGGAGTAGATGAATAGCCGGCAGTGGAACTGCCTCAGGAGTTGCGGCCACCAACTGAGAAGGACTGGCTCGCATGGATCGCTTCGTGGAAGAATGGGCAAGCAGTGTGAGGACCAACGGCAACAAGATCCTTGGTCCTTTGTGGGATGTCAAGAAGAACGGTAGAACTCTGCATAGTGATCAGGACGTATAAATTACTACTGACTATCATAAATTTAGGGAGTGCAGCAAATGGTTGTTTTGCAGTTAGGGTTGTGCTAACAGGTAGCGATAGCTTATCTAGCATGTGTGGTAACGCTGATCATATTTAGGTTTGTTGTAGTAGTGAAAGTACTACTGAAATAATGATAGGAGTCCTGCACACTCAGACTCCAGTATTCACTTAGGTAGGGGTGGTATTGTGCCTGAGAAAGTTCTGACTATAGGGATATTGAGGGCTTCGTTTTCTACAGATATATGCAGCTATACAGATGGTGTTTCAGGGAGTGTTTCTGAACATAGTCATAAACAGGGTGGGGGCTATGTCGCAGTATGGAGGTGCCTCACGGCTTTAGGGTCATCCATCTGACATGGTGTAGATCAACTCATCTCCCTTGGAATACCTTATGATCAATGCAGTCACTCAGGGGAAGAAGCTTTACAAATTGAAGAGATGAGTGGTGGTTATGCATACAAATTTGGGGCACATTATGGAATTGCCTGTAATGTAATCAACACACGGGTGCGACGTGGTTTAGATTAGGCGGGCTTCGGATCACAGACGGCTTCAGCAATAACGCGCTTGCTCTGCATGCGGACATTGTTCCGCATATGTGATGCAATAGGCCAGTTACACCACCAGACATTTTAATCTTAGCCAGTAACAGCAGTTAGATTGGACAGTTTTGTAGCGAACAAATTCTAGCTACTATTCAAGTTTGGTTCAATATGGAAAGCAATAGTAATAAAGTAATTTTCTGTTATTATTCAAGCCATCGAAGACAGCCATATTTATTAGCCAAATGGCAGAATCACTGTATTTCGGCCACCAGCCTCGGAAATCAATATGTGGACTCATTTATTTTGTCATTGCTGCCCCTCACTTTCTATTGAAGGTACTTTTCAAGGACAAGCAAATGACACCACCACATAGACTGGTAGCTTGTGATGTTCTGGCCTGCCTTGAAGGGAAAGCAATTGCCACAAATGACGAGCTCTGCTGCGAAGCATGCAGTCTGCTTTTGGTACTGGGTAAATTTTTTTTAAAGCGCAGTTATTTAATGTTAAAATATAACTCATCTTACCTGAACATGGGCCGTCAGTGAAAACGACGTCATCAATGGCAACTCTGTCTGTATTCCCGTCTCCGAATGTGGCTTCAAATATGATCTAGGATAAAATGTAAAGCTCTTTCTGAAAATTGTATTTGAAAAAAAAGAGCTAATTCGTATCTTGTTCTTGCATTAATTCTTCGGAGTAATTCTTTGTATTAACTCATCCACGAAAAAAGGAAGTATGAGAAAAATTACGCAAAATTCCAAATAGAACTAAACAACAGTACCAGGGAAAGTTTAAAAATATTCCCAATTGGACAAAAAAACTTATGACTTATTCAACAATTTAGCACACGTTGACGCTATTTTAGAAGCCTAATAATATACTCAAATCTGCATAAACCCGTCTGAATATTGTACTCATAATTATTAACCAGACAATATCGTTTTTTAACTATTTTAACCTAAACAAAATACTCAAGTGTGCCTTATCTCTCTTAAAGTCTACCTTACAACTATTATCGGCTATAATACCACGAGTGCTTCTATGAAATCGATAATTTGTGCGTGTTTGAACTCAACTCGCACTTAGGAAAGGAGTTAATTTTCTGAGACCGAAGGTCGAAGGAAATTTGTTAGAAAGGAATTGAGTGCTAAAACGCACAAATTATACATTTCACAGAAGCACGAGTGGGATTCGGTTTGAGAATTTTGTTTTCTGATTTTTGATTGCGGAATATATTATAATTTTACAAATCTTACTAAAATTTAATTTTGTACATCATTACATTCATACTCGAAAAGGCCCTCTACTCGAGTAAAGGTAGAAATTCTGGATACTTAAAAAATAGTAATGAAGCAGCATATTGGTAGTAGTTAGTATTGGACTTAATTTTTTTTTTAGAAAAATACCAAGCGGTACAAACCAGGACTCAAATTCACAGCACACAAACTGACAACACAATACTAAGATTGTTCTATTTTTAACCAATAAATTTGGATTTTGAAAAATATTACGAAGAAACAACTTAGCTACAAAATCACAACAGGCACAAACTCTCAACACGACTTGCTGTGATCTTCATCATTAAACAAATGAGGAAATCTATTTTTTTAAATTAATTTCTTTGAGCCTTAAGTCAGTCGAAGCAACTTAATGCTTGTATGGCTGAACCGGCTCAATTTTGAACATTACCAGACTTTTATAGAAGAAGAAATATCGGGTAAACGGAGGTGCCAACCCGGGGATTCGATCCGGAAAACCTCCGATCATCGTAGGGGCCGAAAGATTGTCCAGAATTGGCCAGAATAGTTCCCATAGCCGCTGAAAGAGCATGGTAGCCTCTCACGCTACCCTGGCCAGCAGTCCTGGCGGGTACTTTGCCAAGGTACCCTTTCCAGGGGTTCTACCAGATCCGCAAACCTCCAGAAACCAGGCTGAACTCTCTCACAATTACTCAGCCACGATGACCACTCAGCCATATGACGTAATGATAGAGCTACTTACGTAATGATATTGAATAGCAAAAACAGATGTACGACCAAGCTGCCAGCCTTCTTTCTTCGAATCCGGATGCGTGCTACTTAAGAACCATGCAATTTCTGTAGTGTTTCTGCTTCCGGTTGGAGTGAATATTTTGACAGACAGGCTTTTGATATAAGAGTCATATCCAGCAGAATACCAGTACCAGAATGTGAGGCATCGTGGTCTTGAACCCGTTGGTGGAAATTTCCGACTTTTGAGTTGGGCTATTTGAGAATCCCCGGCGTAATGAACAAGGCTGACCTGTGCAACGCCGCCTATGAAAAATCAGTAAGATGTACAAATGAGGTGGGATTACTGAGTAACAGGTTAAACATGACTATTGAAACCTATTCTTAAACGATGCACTGATATTATGCAGTTTTAAAATTACAGATATGTAACATTTAGAACTATTTCATGGGTCGTTATCAAAGACTGGGGCAGTGGGCATTTCCCCTACCCTTTTTAAATGTCTAAAGGCCTAAGTAAGGCCTAACCAAGGCAAACATAGGCCTGAAAAAGGTAAAACACGCTATGAAAGGGAAAAAAGACAAAACAACAAAAAATTGCTCCAGAAAAATTAATAAGACCTTTTGCCATATGCGTAACTGTATATCTAGACACATAATTGAATCATCTAGACATAATTTCAGCTTGCTTTCTCAAGAAAGTCACCTACAATACCGCAACAACATTATTAAAGACTGGCCTTGAGAAGATACACAATACACTAATCTGAAAAAGAAAGAAAAGACAATTGCCCCGACTGGGACTCTAATCCAGGACTTCCCGTTTACTAGTCTGGCGCTCTAAACTACTGTGCTGCCGGGGCGGGTACTGGCTACAGGTTCCGGCAGAGCTCAGTAGCTGCTCAGTCTTTTTCAGTGGTGACCTATAGGCCACAAACATACATACAATGAGGGAAAGCAACATTGCTTCTTGGCCTCCACACTAGAAATAATGCAAGTAGTAAATAAAGAAGAAATTACAAGGTAAAGGTTGTAGTAAACAGGAAGTCCTAGGTTCGAGTCCCAATCGGGGCAGTTGTCTTTTCTTTCTTTCTCAGACTAGTGTATTGTGTTTCCTCACAGGGCCAGTCTTTGATGCAGATTGCTTGCTTCGTTTACCCTTTACCTTGTGATTTCTTTCTTATTAGCAACAACTTTATTATTCTAGATCTGCGATCCACGTTTTGAAATTTTAGCACATTTACAAAATCCTTTGCCGTAACAGCTTGGTTGTCATGTTTGATTTCGTCAATATACGCAAACCAGTCACTTGGTAAAAATAATGTTATGTTTAATATGATCAAACAAAAATGATGTGGATCATAATGGCCTTGCTATGTAAATTTATGTATAGTCAACCTAAGACAATGAATACTAAAAATATGCTAATCACTAGGCTTGCGTCCCCTTCCTTCTGATCAGGGTGGAAGAAGAGAGCGAGAAGGTGAGTTGACTGCTCAACTGGAATGAAACGATAAGTTTACGTTTCACCGATTGGCCGTTAGATGGCGTAATGCATCAAGAAGGCTAACCATGAATGCTTCAATCCAGGTGTGCGCTATTTACCCAAGTGTATACGTTTTTTTTCTGATTGTTTACGGCAATGGTAGTTTAATGTTTTTATAGCATACACCTGCGATTGTATTATCACGTATTAACCACGTCACAGATGTTAAAAAAAATTCTTCTAGGACAGAAATGTGGGATCGTGATGGCACGCGCACACTTTTTTTTAATTGTTTTTGCGATCTTATTGTTTAGTTAGAATTGCAGGACGAAAAGCCATGCGTATTTATTTAGTATTTTAAGCTTGAAACTTGCTTACAAAAATTAATAATTTAACTTTTGCTTAAACTTCGTCACCAGGAATCAAGCTAGAATACACTGACATAGGTAAAGTTGATAGTTACGCAGACGGGCATCACAATGCAGTAGGAGGCTTGCCCTAGTATTATTCTTAAATACATGTTATCAACTGGCAGAGACATGACTACCTAACGGAGGGAGGAGGCAGGGGAGTAACCTAGGAACGAAGCTAGGGGCCTTCGCAGCGAAATAAACCTCACAAAAAAGTGGTCGCACGTTTTCTAGCACGAAGGCTCCCCAGTTTAAAAAAATTATTTGCGATATGAAAGCCCGCACTTTAAAATCATGCAGGGCCGAAAATTAGGAGGTGGGTTGTACTCCCCTGCATAAATTTTCGGCCTTACGTGGTGTAAATGTTGGTATTTGTACGTATAAACGTTTTACATTATGCCTTCCTCCCAGTTCTGCCTTTCACACTTCTTTACGCTTTTCAAATATTTCATTTTTTAAAACTTTTCTGCTGTATATTTGTATTAGGACAATTCTCCTACA
>JAHWFP010053663.1:22131-36242 GCA_023313725.1 Lithobius niger | reverse complement strand
ATTCTCCTACATCAGGCACAATTTGTCGAAATATGGGTGTAAAAACCATTGTATTCACGTGCCCTTTCTTCCACATCCTTCCTTCCTTATTCAACATTGTCTAAACGAAAAGAATTGTCTGACTGCGTGAATGACTTTTTCGGAATTAGGCCTTGTTGCTAATTACAGTTATTTACAGTATGCGCAAATTTGTCTTACTCAAAAAAAGTAAATGTCGCACGTAAATGTGGTCTTCTTCTTCCCTTCTTGAATCAGACTTACCTTGCAATTCATTCAAGGTGTGATCTGGGTAATTGTATTTGTCAAGAACCCATGTTCGGTCACCCTCCGCAATCCAGTCGCACCAACTCTCAAAATCACAGTCTCCTAGAGAAACAAAGAAAGGGTTCGAGTACTTTATAGAAAAGAAATTAGACCAGCACAATAAAATATTAAGCAAAGTGTGCAGCCAGTAAGTCGGACAGTTCCATGGAAAACTGGTACATTTACAACTTAAGTTGGTTCAAATATCCAATGTTAATGTTCCCACAAAGGTATGGTAAAAAGCATAAAACACCAATGTTTCTGCCACTTATTGTTTGTTGTCCATCCAATTATAAAGTAAAACCAATTTTCTGCCCTTTTTTGTTTGTTGACCGAAAGCTGGAAACATTAAAAAAAAACTTCATTGGAAAAACTAGCCCATAAATGAGTTCGTCAACTGACTTTACCGACGTAGGTTATATGTGGACGAACTCGTTTACGGACTGGTTTTTCCAATGAAGTATTTTATTTTTCCTGCTTTCGGTCAACAAACAAAAAGGAACATAAAAATTGGTTTTACTTTTAATTTTTTTTTATCATATAAAGATGGGAACATTACTATCGGGCTATGGATTTTTACCTCTCACCCACTTTATCCTTGTATATCATTCTTTAAGTTGGTTGATCCATGTTATGAAACACTTAATAGTAAACTATCAAGATAAGTGTACTAGAAGCTTGTTCAACTTCTGCCGCACGATGCAAGTTCCATGCATACACTGCAACTATTTTTTTTTTAGCCTTATACTAAAATCTAATGCTACTCATATGGTTTTTTTCTAATTCTTAAGACATCTTCAGGATACATAAAAACCTTTGCTAGCAGAGCGAGTTCGTCAACTGATTTAGCCAGTGAAGATTTTTATGTTGATGAACTGGCTTTGCCAGCAAAGTTCATATTTATCCTGTAGATGATCAATATACAATAAGAGGCAGAAACATTGGTTTCATTTGTTGTTGTTGTTTTTTTTTACCGTATTCTGCTGCCGGGAATATTGTGGTTCTGTTTTTTAACCTCTTACATATCTTTGCATGTATATCATTCTTTAAGCTAGTTGCTCCATATTCTGGAAGACAAAATGGTTGCTGTCAAACCGTGTGTACTGTCAAACCGTGTAAGCTTGTTCAACCTCTGCCAAGTGCCATGCATTAAAAAAATCGGAAATTAGACATAGCGAAAATCATACACTAGATGTACACGAAGTTTTACACTAGATGTACACTAGATCTAGTTTTTTTTTAAATTCCATGCTCACAATGTAACTGGTTTTTCTTAATAATTTTAGCATCAGACTAAAATGGACGGCCACTCATGTGATTTTTTTCCTACAATTTGTGGAGCTCTATGTCTTACGAAGAAAGTAATTCTCTCATAAATGGACAGGTTCGGTTCTAAACATGCTAACCTACAATTAGGAGGAACGTGAAGGGAATTACAGGGTAATCTCTAGAAAAAATCTCACGGCTGCTGAATGTGGGTAGGAGTTTCCTGCACTATCCGGTCCCACAATAACTGACACGGGCTTTTCTCAGATTCCTCTCCAGTCACCGAGCAGATCAACTCCTTCAGGTAATTCGACTGAGCACTTCCTTCTTACAGCATGATGACCACCACAAGATGAAGACATCAACCAAGTATGCCTGCTTCAATGCTTTAGACCATCTTGTATTGTTACGTTGTTGACTGGGTTTTTACACTAGGCTAGAGGGAAGAGACACGTCTGTTGCTGGAAATAGTTTATTTTGCCAGGCGTTTTACAGGCCATGGAAGGTCCAGTATGCTCGACTTGAAGTAGGCGAAGGAGTACTGAATCTCGTGAAGTAGCTGTTGCTCTGAAAAGCGAGGAGCGAAGCCAACAGCTACTTCACGAGATTCAGTACTCCTTAGCCTACTTCAAGTCGAGCATACTGGACCATCCATCGCCTGTAAAACGCATGGCAAGTATTTCGAGCAAGAGAAGTCTCTCTTCCTTCTGGATTAGTACAAAAAATCCAGTCAACAACGTCTCAGTCCAAGCTGATCGAAATCATTGAGGCAGGCGTACTTGGTGATTTCTTCACCTTATGGTCGTCACCTTATGGCCTGTTTCACCCAGCTTTTATAGTTACAGGAAACGTTCTGAAAGTGCAAGACATGCTACCACCACCTTATCAGACAGTACTTTTCTCTGGAATGTCACATGAAATTGATACTCATATTCAGATACAATGACGACACAAGTTGAAACGAAGTTGTTATAATTTCGTCGAGTGTGACACGATTTATTTCTCGACGTGCACTCGGAACCTAACAGTGAACTGGCAAATAGGCCTTTTGATGCAAAAATAAGCCTAAAGTTGCGGGTTGCTTGTAGTTCATTCCCGATTATAATAACGCATGTTGATAGTTTCTATGTTTAACTTATTTTTTGAGTCAACTAATAATTGTACATCTCAATACATTCAGTTACTAACCGAAAAGTGTTTACTCTGAAAGACCGTTCTGTGATCCAGTCATTGTGGCGTTTATACAAATTAACACCTTTTTAATTCGCTCAGGAAACAATCAGATATTTTAAAAATTTCCAAAAGGCTGAATCTTCTGCAATCACGTCTTGTTGATGTGTCCAGCGAGATTTTTGGACAAAAAAATTAATATTTTAAGTGAAATAGCGTTAAAGAACTGCATGTTCGATATGTAATGTCTCGTCGTTGCATTTCGTCCGATGCTAGCGTACGTAGTTTAAGTGCATAGAGCTAGCTCAATTTTACTTTATTGATTAAAATAGGGGTGATGTTTAATTCTGATTTTTTTGTTGGTATCATCCTATTTTTGCATAAAAAATGTACTGCATTAATTTCGAATTGTAGTCTAAAATTTCTTAAACTGCCTATTGTAAGAATTTTTATCTACAAACATAGGTTCACTTCTTTTACTTACATTTGTAGTTTATTACATGGCGAAGGTTTATAAAGCTTTTTCTACAATTGAACGATGCATGCAACGTCTTGCCGAGTGTTTTGTAGCGCAACTCATGTATTTTTACGTGCATCGTTTTGGAATTCATTCTCTCGCACTTTGTTACACGTTCATAGTTTTACATGGTGAACATATCCTACCTGATAAAAGAGATTCCGGACTATCTTCGTACAGTAAAGAGGTCTTTCTTCTTTCCAATCCCACATTACGTGACGTACCTCCTCCATCGTGGCTATGAACAGCACCTGAAATCAGTTGGGGCGAGGGATAATGGTCTAACTGGAAAATCGCATAATTGGAAGAACGTATACCGTATAACAGTATAACAGGAAAATCGTATAATGGAAAATCGTCTAACTGGAAATTCGTATAATGGAAAATCGTTTAACTGGAAATTCGTATAATGGAAAATCGTCTAATGTCCCTGCCTCGCTCGTGGGCGTCGGACGAACGTCTAACTGGAAAATCGTCTAATGGGATAATTGTCTAAAATCTGCCTAAATAAAAAATCTGGAAAAGCATCTAAACGGAATATCGTATAATGGATAATTGTATAATGGATAAACATCTAACTGGATTAACGTCTAGCTGCGATTTCTGATGTTATATGCATAGCCGCAGCGAGCGCGGCAGCGCGAGCGAGGCAGTAATATTAGACGATTTTCCATTATACGAATTTCCAGTTTGACGCTTTTCCGTTATACGAATTTCCTGTTAGATGATATTCCGTTATACTGTTTTCCGTTATACGTTCTTCCAATTATGCGATTTTCCAGTTAGACGATTATCCCTCGCCCCCCTCGCTCGCACTACCGCGCTCGCTGCAGCTATACATATAACATCAGAAACCGCAGTTAGACGTTTATCCAGTTATACGTTTATCCATTATACGATTATCCATTATACGATATTCCCTTTAGATGAGTTTCCATTATACGATATTCCGTTTAGATGCTTTTCCAGATTTTTTATTTATGCAGATATTAGACAATTATCCCATTAGACGATTTTCCAGTTAGACGTTCGTCCGACGTTAAATAATAACTTCATGGCTACGAATGGCACCTGAAACGAGTTGTAGTGTTTTAATAAGCAACTTTATGGCTACAAACATCAACCTCTCGTCTCAGTTTTTTTGGTGATCAAATGTGCTGTAGTGATTTTAGTACAATTTCCAGTAGCAGCTGTAATAGAGTCTGATTTACAAGATTTATAGTCGCAAGAGCTACATGAACAGCTTTTGCTTCAATGTTGGATTCGTCCGCTTGCTTCGGTGTTGGTATTGGTTGTAATATCCAAACTAATGTATTTTATCTTCAATTGCTCGACCAAGTTTCTGCGATCTTCAGAACTCAGTTGTGTGCCCAGTGTTAGAATACGAGATAATATCAGCAGCAAAGTCGGTGACGGACTTCAAATGTCGTTTGTCTTATACTAGGGCAGCCCCCCCCCCCCCCGTATATGGCCGGCTTTGTAGAGCATTGTAGTGATTTCCCGTTTGCATGAAAAGACTATGATTTCCCATTAGCAGTAGGCCAATCTTTCATTGGATTTAGTTAGAATCAGGGTTAAGGGACATAGGGGCCTAAATCCCATTTGCATGAAAATAAGTGACTGAATTAATATATGACGTCACCCGTACTGTGCCTCTTTGTTTAAGACACAGTTTGAATCATTACTTATACAGAACAGACAATTCCGTTTGGCAGACATTCCGTGTGGACGTACAAACAAAAGAAATAAGAATTAGTAGTGGGAATTGCATCATCTCGCAACACACACACACACAAACAAACATTACGATCTTAGTCATACATATTTTAATAATAGGCATATAACTGAATTTTGAAGATCACAATTACTCCGACGAGCAAATGACGATATAATACGTCAGTTTATGCCAAAGCCAACACCGAAACAAATGGACGAATCCAACAATGAAGCAAGAGTTGAATAAAAACTCTTAAGTCAATGTACTTTATATTCGCCCAGTTTTGCCAATAATTTGAAATAAATATACCGAAATAAAAATTCTCTCTGGGTCTAAACTCAAGCCAGCATCACAGATTTCTTCGATGCAGTAATCTACGGATTTATCGACTGATCTGTCATTGCGTGATAAACAATCTCAAATAGAGTAACAAGTTTTTGTTAATCAAACAATGATGAACGGGATAATAGAGTGTTGCTTTTCGGTTCAAAACCAGTTCTCGTACGAGCAGGCATTCCAGCACCAAATATTGTATTTTCTTTGCTACATGCTACCCAAGCTCCCAGTGAGTGGGGACGCCATATTATGACCCTATCTTGTCTCTAATATTATGTATTATCATGAGACAAGTTTCATGATAAGTGTAATAAATCAGTGAGTACCCATTTTGGATTACCACTATTTTTCCTGAATTTCTGAGCGTTGGTCACTCTTTGCTAAGTACTAAAATCACCTCATCTGTAATGTGAAGCAGCATACACTACAATGGCGACGAGGATGTGGTGTCCATTACATTCTTTATGACTCGTGATTAAGCCCTGTGACGTCATCCTCAGGTAGTTTAATATTATGCTAATAACAAATATCAGAATGTAGGCAAATCACCAACTCATGCCAAAGGGCGTGCAGCTGCTTAGAGAAACTGCCCTAGTTTTAAGCATCATTACGAGCAGAGAATTAATTGCCCGAGGAATTGCCAGAGATGCATTTGAAACTATCGCATTGCCTGAACGTGGTGGAAGTATAGGATATCGCCCGCTTTCCGAGTGCTGGGATCTAACAATGTCGAGGGTGCACAGCGAAGCGTTTATACCATTCGTCCTTGTGATACGCTGTGGTATATAGGGGGAGTTACACCATGGAAACATTTACAATCTCCTTATCGTTAAGTATCGAAGTTCGTCAATTTTCCCCAAAACTTGTAAGACTTTGTCTTCTTTCACAAAACGAATTGCGATCCAAATTCTATGAATTTCAGTAATTTCCACGATAGTCCCACCACTAAATGGAGCTGATTAGTTTGCCAGTTTGTCAGTTTGCTATAGCGACATAGATGCCCTCGCATTGCGGCACATGTGCAATGCGATCCTCTGCCCCTTCTTGCGGATGCCGTTTTGAGTGTATGAAGTATGGCGCCTAATGGCCACAAATTCATTCGTGCATATGTGCGTGTTTCTAAACAGTCTTTTCAAATTAGTAAACGTCCTGTATCACAAAAGGACAATTTAAAAAAAGGGACGTGAACAGTCATTAGAAATTTTTTGCAGGCAATTCAGTGCCAATTCAGTGCAATTCAGTGTCGAACAATATTATAAAAATTTGATACTATTTACAATAATCACCTTTTTACTTTTCATTTTATCACATTTCATAAAAATGCGAAAATCGTCATATTTGTGTGTTTGTCGTGGCTGAATGGTGGCTTAGTTGTCTGATGAAGCTGATATGGTCGAGGATTGAAAAAAGTCTCTGCCAGTCCTTGCCAGCCCTGATACCATGAGAGACTAATAGCTCCTTTAATGGATTTTCAACCTATTCTGGCCTTTGTCTCGACCCCTGTGATGATTAGGTTTCCCGCAGGAAATACCCGGGTTTTTCTCTGTCCATACAACAGACTTCTCTAACCTTCTAAATCGTCTAAACCAGGCGCTACGTCTCTCCACGAGTTACCCATTGACGAATGAGTACAGCGGCTGTATGGTCTTCTGATTGGACTAGCTGAGTCACGTCATGATAAAGAGCGATGGAGCGTGGTACAGTAATGTTCGAAGTTGAGCCGGTTTATCAGCACAGGCTGTAGATGACGAGCGCTCTAAGAAATTTGTTTAATAAAATTTGAAGTTAATTGCACAGGCAACGGATCTCAGTCGTATTTTCCCCAAAGTTTACGAATATAAAATTGGTTTAAGAATCTACAAGTAGCCTAACACGAATATGGTCAGAGCATTTATGTATTTTCAGTTTCGGCTGATAGCCATTATCAATGCGATACCCATCCATGCCATCAAAGCATCAAAATGCAAATCATGATCATTAAACATTCATTCAGCAAGAATTTGAACCTAATCCTGTACTATTTACGTTTTGGTTACATTGAATATTCCATTTCTATATTAAGCCCTAATCCCTCCCCCCCCCCATTTCTATAATTTTGGGTTTAAATGTCGTACAGAAATATATAAAAGATGTTTGTTCTAGGATGTCCCGTCTACAATACCATGTCTGTTATTGCACCTCACCACTAGCTCTATTTTCAACAACATCACTATCTGACTAGAACCCATAACAACAGCTGAAACAATACCTTAACTGAATTCTTAACCTCTCAGCTGAATCTACCAACTGGGTTAACACCATAAAAGGTGCAATGTTCCCATAACAACAGGATCTGAACACATCACAATGCAATTAAACAAAATGATCAGACCATTACAAATTAACTGACAATTAGGTTGAGTCAGGAGTATATAAAGTTTCAGAAACGAGGAGTAACGAACTCTAACTGATTCAGTATAGTTTAGGAGTTGATGTGTTACAATAATTGGCTAGATCGTAGCCGCTATATTGTAAATCATAATTAAATCGTGCCATGACTCAAGCCAGCCGCAGAGCCACCTTCATTTAGCCATTAACCGATTTTCCGACTCGGCTATCTTAATGTTTATTACAGCATGGATTCATTTTTGCAGCAGTACAATTGTTTTGATCCTTAATACTTTTTATCACTCTTCGTTCCAACGAAATTCTGTGAATCCAAAACCAATTTCCTTGGTTAGTTCAATCCTATAATAATTATATTGAATTCATAACAACCAAACGGTACTTTTGACTAACGAAATGAACCCACCAAAATTCAACCGAGCCCATGAAAACTAACTTGAATCCATGACAGTATAATTTTCCACGCAATAACGGATTTCAACCCACAACAACTGATGTAGACCCATCACAAATTATTAATCTCATAACAAATGAACTGATAAACTGACCTTGAAGCCGCCACAACTAAGCTGAGCTTAACAAAATCTGAAATGAAGGCAAATTGAAGTTCAGAAGGAAACGAAAATCTATTCATATCTGTATTCATTTATTTATTTATTTATGACACACGTTCTAATATTTAAAATTTATCTAGAATTTTTTAAAACATGCAATATCTGCAATCGACTTTCTTTACGCACCGGTGTGTTTCAGCCTTTACGAAGCAACAGCGACCATCTTCAAACGTCACCTGCTTAAAACGTCGTAGGGGTACAAGCCAGTTATTGTCCTTTTGTTGCAACAATAAAACTTTCTTCGTTGTTTTGGAGAGGATCTTAGTATCGACAATCAACAGTAGGTAATCAATCAATATTTTTGTAGGGTTGATAAGCTCTCAGCCATAGCCATGAGGGCCATAACTGTTTTTTACTAGCATAATATTTCAGTTTTGCTGTTGTCAGTTTTCTATTGTGTTTGTGGGGCAGAATATCCGAGTTGAGCCAACACTTTTTGAATAAATCAAAAAGCACCAATAACTTTATCGTTCATACTTTTAAACCGTGCGAGTTTAACTTTATGCTTTTAAGCCACAAATCACCTTAATCATCAAACCGTTTTAGGGAACACAAATCAACGGCCGTTTTATGCTCTGTCACGGTACTAAGACCAACTGAAAACATTACAAACACGAAACTAACAAGCTGCTATGCCTCGTACATGTAACTCTTAAATACACACTTTTTTGGACGAATTACATTATTCTGAATTCGGCACTCAATACAATTTTAAATCTGACTTCATTGCAAGTTCATCGGACCACTAGTTTGTGCTTGCAAACAGGGAAATTTAAATAATTTCCTAGCAGACAACAAAAGTGCTTATTCGTGTACGATCATGTACGAAACTGCGATAGTTTTTCCAGCCTCCTAACAGTATTGTACGTATAAAAGCATTACAACATTCCTGTACCGTATACTTTAGAGTTCTGAATGTACGGTCGTAGGAAATTCATAGCCCCAATTTTTCCAATACTGATCATGTGATCGTGATCTTCGTGCCACGTTTTTGTTCAACAGATTCCGTCGATTGAAGAGCACTTACCAGGTTCCTCCCCACATGTTGTCATAAGTTCACTGAAGCTGTCGAAGAAAATAGCCGCAGGAAAACCACTTATCATTGAACCTTTCTGCAATAATTGAGCTATAAGTATTAATTATATCAGGCTATGATATTTCTTAAAGCGGCATCAATCCCTCATGTCTCGAATACTGTATTATCGAATTGGTACGAGTGGGATAAATTTTCATACGCCATGGTCCCGTCTAGTCTAGTTTTCACAGTTAGCATAATTTAATTGACCAATGTTTTTGATTGGGGCCGGAGGGGCTCAATAGTTAGCGCAATAGTCTGATGTGTCAAAGGTTCCCAGTTCAAGTCTGACTTGGCCCACTATTGTGCTTTGGAAAAAGAAGGACCTCAGAAATGTGCTTGTACTCATGTCTATTGTGGCGTGTAAAAGATATCAGAATTATTCCTCTCCTTCCCGGGAAAACAGGATGTAGGACACTTAGGCACCGGGTAATCAGGCACACAGGCACTCCATTTTAGGCACTGGACAAATGGGAGCTTTGACAAATAGGCACCCAGACAAATAAGCACTTGGGCATACAGACACGGCCAAATAGGCAACAAGTTAAAAAAATATATTTGGGATAGATTGAAAAGTGATGTGCCAAACTTCTTTCGTTCCTCTTCATACTACTAAATCCACTTTCGGTTCGAAGAATCCCATTTCGCAGAATTCCGTTTGCAGAATAATTTTTTTAGCAAATTACGTGCCTCGCTCACGCTGCCGTGCTTGCTGCGGCATAATGTATAACATCAGAAACCGCAACTAATAAAACAATTTATTCGAATTAGGAATGCGTCTTTAACTTCCCCATGTTACATTTTTAAACAATAAAAAAAAACTTGATTTATTTTCTGCGTAACGGGATTCTGCGAAATGGGATTCTGCGAAACGAAAATTGAGTTAGTAGTAAGAAGCAAAAAGAAACAAATTTGGAAGATCGCTTTATCCATTCGAAATTAAAAAAAAAAAAATGAAAAACTTGGTGCCTATTTGTCTGGTGTTCAAATGTCTTAGTGCCTATTTGTCCGGGTGTCTCTATTTGTCCAAGTGCTAGTCCAGTGCCTAAATTGGGTTGCAATGTGTCCGTACTGTAATGACCGTGCCTAAGTCTTCGTGTACCGAGAAAACCTTAGCAGCTGAAAAGGACGTTAATTCGACGTATTTTCCTTTTTTGTTCCCATCATGAGTGCTTAGGGGGCAACGCTGATCAGTTTCTGTTTATAACTAACGCCAGAAGGTTATGAACGCATACACATCTGTTGGACGAGGGAGTGTTCATGTTAATTTTCGCTTTATGTTCCAACAGTTATCGCAAGGTCATCTGGGACAGAAGGTGTGAGTTCCGTTTCCTGGCGTTAGGCAATTTCTTCAACATCGCTCTAGTTTTATTTTCCTACGGTAACACTAAGTGGTGTTAAGTTCCTGGAGCACGCATGAGCTGGGCTTGAGTCAGAATGTGGAGCACTCAATTTCTACCCCAGTTGGCCTTGGGTTAAAGTCTCGGAATACCTTACTCGCATCAAGATCCGGTTTACCAGAACTTATCACAGCATGAGTGGCACTTTTCGAATGATAATTACGATCACTCGTTCTACAATTGGCCGCATGGAGCTGCTACCGAGAATCAGAGACACTACATTAACAACATTAACATCGTCAGGCTTGTAACAGGGCCTTTATGCCACTCTTGCTACATTAACATCGTCACTCCTGCCTCAGGGCCTTTATGTCACTCTAGCTAATGCTAAAAAATGAGGGTCTTACCAAATACAGTAGATATGACAAATATCCATATAACATGCCAGCCCTTCATATCGAAGGTGAGAGAGTAAAATCGAATGAGGAGCCACCGTATTGCCGTGTGTCAGGTGAAAATTTCGCAAAACTGTTCCGTAAGGATACCGTTCGTAGGTGAAAGCCGCGTTCATGATTTCAAAAATTCATTGTTGTGTTATCTCCATGATTTAAAATAAAAGATTGTAGGCTAGGTTAAAATACGAGATTTAAATGCCTTCAAACATTAGGTATTGTTCTTCTGATAAATAGGTAATCGGGTTTGAGAGATCTTGATAAGTTTTATCTACAGAATGATGGCTACGGAAATGTCTAATTTTGGTCAACTACTTCTGTAGTTGTTTTTTTTAATCTAGAACAAGTAAATTACAACAGCTAGTAATTCATAAAATAGAATTGCCATTTTCTCAATTTTATTGCTAAATTTAAAAAAACGACTTTTTCTTACAGAACATGCGTGGATTTTTTTCATTCATTTTGTGATCACTCACCTTATCAGCGTATTGATTACGTAATGGCTCACGTATCAATGAAAGCAGAAAATAAGAGCCCCTCAAGAAATTTAAATTATGTCGTAAAATAAGGGGTTTTTCGTCAGAATATCTCTGCCTTTGTAATGCACCGATTCAGAAAACGTTTATAATTAATGTTTTTTTTTATTTAAGTAAAAAAAAAAACAAGAAAAAATTGAAACAAGCAAATAAAAAATCGAGAAAAATCAGGTGCTGTTATTCGTTTTAATGTGATTGTCAATGTCAAACGAAAAAGTCTTTAAATGCTAAAACATAAAAAACATTCAAAGGTTCTGGCTGACATTATATATTGGCTGGTTACACTTTATTTCCAAGTTATTGCTGTAAGCTGGCCCAAGTGAGGTGATAGGAGTAATCAATTCCATCGACGCTAGAGCTAACTACGTTACAGATATATAAAAGAGAGACAACACTGATTGCATTGATAAGCTGATAACAGACAGTATTATCACAAGTTTATCTTGGAGAGGGTGCAGATCGTATAGTTGAATGAACATGAACACCTGTTAGTGCGAGATGTCGTACGTGATTCGTGGAATTTACATGACTACTATGCATGCCTACTTATTTATCAGACATGTAGTGTATGGTTTTACCATTACTTGATCAGTTATCTCTCGAAGCAACCCAGCGCAACACGCGCAACACGAGCTTAGGGGTCCCCGGAGGTCCCAAACAAAATGAGCAGCAGAAAATGTGTGGTAAGAGTTGATGCCGGTTCAAATCCCGCCCCCAACCAACATATTTATAGAAGTTGTGGAGGGGGGGGGGGAGGAGTGTCTGGGCAGAGAATCGACCCTAAACATTTTGTACTATCAACGATGATTCTCCCTCTCCGCAAGACTTTCGTTCTCTTAAAATGAATAGTCTGGCGACTTTTTAGAACGGCGAATTCGGTCACTCAAGAATGAAAATGGTGGAAGGATTTTTAGGAATGGTGTCCAGGGCTTTAAAGAAAAAGGCAGATTTCACTGGGGTGATAATTTAATAAAATGTGAGTTACTTTGGGAGTAGGTGGGTGCTGAAACGATGTTATGTTGTCCTATTCTGAGATCGCTTGCAGTCTGCTGGCGTTAGCTTTCACAAACATGTTACCAACAATGGGTTGGACGGACACGAATAGGAGATTAGGGTCTGCCTATACATTCTAGGCCAATAGGGCCTAGTGAATCCTGGATGAACATATCTTAACGTTTTTTCGGAGGGGGGGCGGGGCGGGGGACAAGGGCGGTTTGACTAACTAACTGGTTCCCACATGGTGGGGCGAAATACTTTACTAGGCAGCATGGATTGATAAGGGTTTCTCCCCTCTCCGAACCCCCTGCACCTTCCCCCAGTGTGTGGTTAGATTTCCCCCAAACTACCTCAGTGGTACCCCTTTTCCCCCTGCATTCGCCCCATTCTTTGGTCTGAATACCGACCACCCCTGCTCCCCCTTCCACGGCACATCTGGGGTCTGCTTCTAAGTGATATAAATGGCGTTTTCAATGGAGTGCGCCACTCTTATTGTCAGTGTGGTTGTATTATCTGTTTCTCAAAATGTTTCACTCAAAATAATTTTGGAACCAGACTGCAGCTTACCCCGAAACGCCCTGTATTTCTCAAATTCGGTATCTAGCATTATGAAATTTTAATTGTATGCTAGAAATGTCCATGAAACTAAAAGAAATTTGTTTTACCGAAAACGATACTAATGGTTTAAAATCTTCAAAAAGTTTAGGTTCGTAGGAAGAACATGCAGAATTTTTTTTAATGTAATAACTCCTAACGATTGCTTTAATGATTCCATGCAGGGTATTAAAGCTTTTTTTAAAGATACTAGTTCAAATAAAGGAAAGTTGGAGGCTTTACGGTTAGATGCATTACAAACTAAGCTTACTCTAGACAGCGCTAAAAAAGTGTAAAAGCTCAGTCGTTAGCCACAATCACTGAACTGACGTAATAAAATGTTTTATATATTGAGAGGCAGACATAGCCCGGTGATTCAAACGCTACACCAGAAAGAACGCGTTGTGCCTGACAACTGAGTTTTAAACTGCAACCCCGCACTTTACTCTATGACTTAACAGTAAAAAGCCAATAAAATTAGTGAAGCCTAACAACCTTCAGCATTATCGTCGGAAAACACTTTATTTATTTAACCGAAATTACCTTTTGGCTGGCATCTGATCAGTGTTAGAGAAAGTTTGAACAGATGGCTATGTTTCTCCTTGTCTGTTTTATTTAACATAGGATATCCTTGTACTGGCAACTGATCAGCGATAGAGAAAAGTTCCGCTTCATACTTTGAACAGATACTAAACAAGATGTCTTTTGACTGGCATCTGACCAGCGATAGAGAAAAGTTGAACAGATGGCCATGTTTTCTCCTTGTCTGTTTTATTTAACATAAGATGTCTTTTGACTGGCATCTGATCA
>JAHWFP010053663.1:0-10713 GCA_023313725.1 Lithobius niger | reverse complement strand
ACGGCACCCATCATTCATAACCACCTACCACGTTTTGACCTTCGTTCGTCCTCCTCGCCTCTTTTTAGCATGTCTATCTTTGTTGGATGCATCAGCACCCTACCAGAAAACTCGGGTTAATCTTCCGTCACCCCTGTCGCCCTTTTTAAAACGGACGGGG
Source organism: Lithobius niger (assembly GCA_023313725.1). NCBI lineage: Eukaryota > Metazoa > Arthropoda > Chilopoda > Lithobiomorpha > Lithobiidae > Lithobius > Lithobius niger. The sequence continues at coordinate 10,553 of JAHWFP010053663.1, read as the reverse complement.
GGGGGGGGGGGGCGGCAAATTTAAAACCCCATTTTTTTTTCCAGTCTCCTTCATGTGCATTCCTACCAAATTTCATGCTATTCACAGAAAATGAAAAATTCAACACCTTCTACCGTCCTACTATTATGTTGGATATTGAACGAAAAGGAAAAAAAAACATGCAGACAGGTGGTAATCAAACAGCACTGGAACAGCACTGGGGCCAACGTATTTTTTTATGTGGCTGGGACAAACACATTCTTAAAAAATCTCAAATTCTTTAATACAAACAAGATGTCTCCAGAGCACTGCCTTAAAGCTGTTAAACAATTCCCGCGGCGGGTTCCAAGGGTTTTTCAATTGGGGTTAACATGAAATAAAAAATAAAAAATAATACCATTTTTTAAACAATGCCAGGTGTTGAGTCCAAATTTGGTTAGGAGGGGATGGGCCCGTCTGCATCGTCCTTATTCCCCTAACGCTACAGTGTAGTAGCTGGGCAAGTTCACCAATGTGTTCAGTTGCTTTACCTATCTTGCTGTGTTTTTTTTAATTCCTTTTTTCGCTTCCCCACCCCATCTTCTTTTTAAACAAGGACTACTTCGAGCGTTGAAAGGTGTTATCTCATGTTTTAAGCACTATCGCGCGTACAATGACGATTTCCGCAGAGTTGTAATAGGTTTAAGGGATAGATGTAGCTCGAACCATTTGTGATCAAATGGCTGTAACCTATGGTACCTCTACCCACACCATGACGATCAATCTTTTCGTAGAGTAGACAAGAGTAACCCTTAAACAGAACGAGTTGGTCTTTAAAAAAGCAGGAAGGACAATAGATGAGGCGGACACATGCCACTATTTATTACAAGGTCTCACGTCTTGTTCATATCTGCAGATGATTATCATATTACTTCGGAACGTTCCAGACCTTCCATTGATATTAAATCCGAACCTCTCTTCTTCAGTTGCAGATAGAATACTGGAAATAGAATTCCTCCACTTTTACTGTAGACCCCTTCATTTCCCCACTGGGTGCACTTACGGACTGCCCCTAATTTACAGCAAGCTTTAAACCACCGCGTGTCCACACAGAGACGTGACCTATCTGTTGCGAGTGAGGGCACACCCAGACCATGTCCGACACAAACGTGTTATATCTGTTACCTCATCCTTCCACCTGGTGCTTCGTGCAACCAAATCCGCCCAGCGTGAAACTACCCACTCCTCATTGCGAACAATGTGACCAGATGCGGACAGATCCCCCCTCCCTGGTTAGATCCTCAATCTCGCCTACCCAGTTCTAATTCGCAACAACAGCGGCTTTATCAGGATGTGTCTTCTACTCAACATGACGTCCGACCCCAATATCAGGGTTACCCATGTCAGACTAACCATAACAACGTTTTTCGGCATAGGGGGGGGGTTGAGGCTTAATGGCGCGTCGACAACTTGGTCATTAGGGCCAACCTCAGTCACAGTGCAGTGGTCCGGGTTGCCACTGCACCACACATTACAGAGATGTTATTCAAACCCCTAATCTCATAGCTCATAGTTCGGCATAGCTTGAACATGTAGTCAATAGTGTCAAAACGGTTCAAGACGGTTATTACACCTCCGGTTTGAACTGGAAGACCCTTATTTGTAGAATTTTTGAGCAATATTACTGTCAGTCCTACTCCGTCCACCTCCGTTCGGCCTCGACTCCTATGCATCGAGTACAATTATGTGAATTGCGACAAAGAGATCAAGGTGGTTAAAGTAAAATTAGCCAACAATAGCAACTACGCCGAAGGCCGATTGCTGGGTGACGTAACCACCACCCAGAGTAGGCCTTTAAGTGTCTCCATTGTTTTGAAAACTAGAGTGGGAATACCTAAAGCTACTAATCACTTAATTACTGCGTCAGGCTGCTTTATACAGGCTTTAATGGAACCGTGAGAGCCAGTGGAATTTACTTCCAACAGAAGGAGTGCCCTTACCGCCTAAGCCTGTTTGTGAAAAGATCAAATCACTTACACAAAGTGAGGGAAATTGTTGTTCAACCCTATTCTCTGGCTTCGCCTCCACCAACATTTGTGTAACTCCACTTATTCCTACCTCATGTTCTGTTTACCCCATACTACTTTTTGTACTTATTCTTCTGTCCCCTTTTACCATCAGTTGTTGAACTCGCCCGTTTGACCCACACTAGTGTTATACCCACCCTGTCACCTCAACTTGAGCCTCCCCGTGACTCACCCCTACCGAATCTACCTCTGACCACCTTACCCGAATCCCAATTTTACTCGGCATTGAATCCCACTGCCCCCAACTTTACTTACCTTCCCCAACACCAATAATGTGAACTGCCCAAACTTACACCTGATGAATCGTCTGGATTAAACAGAAAAACCCTGACCCACTAACGTTTGACGAACACCTACAACCTCTAACCTTAGAGAGGGCTATTCTTTCCCCCATAGTTGTGCCCATCCAAGATCCTTCTTTTGTTGAGAAACTGATTAGTGTATACCCCGCCGAGTTGGAACAAACTGTGGCTCAATTAACCCTTGATATTAACTTACTCCCTTAACTGTTTAGGCATGTGGGCTTCCAGCGTCTATACAGTATGATTAAAGCTGGTGTCTTCGTTCCCCCAAGATCACTGGTGTCCTCCATCTTTCTGAGCGATACTACTTGACCTCTAAAGCTAAATGCCTGCCCCATAAGGCTGCCATCAAGATAAATGTGACGAAGATTATGAAGGTTTGGCGCTGTAATCTCCGCAGGCCAGTGAAAAATTGCAGGTTAATCTGAAAACTGACAGATTAACCGTATATAATTTCTAAGTTTTATAAAGGTGCGGTGCATGTGACTGTCTGCTTCTTTAATCCTTTACCTTGTGTGTTTTATTGTTTATAAACATGGTGAATTGTTGTGTGATGGAGTTCAAGTAGCAAGTTGTTTTTTCTACTCGCATGTTCGTGAAATAAGTCAGAACTGAGAAAGGTTGAACAGCTTTTGTGCTCAGCTGGAGCCTGTAGCCCAGGCCCAGTTGGCAGCCCAGGCTCAGTAGGCAGCTTAGTCCCAGTTTGCAGGGCAACTCTTCTGCTATGTTTGAAGTCATAGATTCGATACCCAGTTACTTTATTCCTTTCTTTCTTTCTCTAATTAGTGCATCTTGTTATCTTACTTGGCCGATGATATAAATATAGCTTGCGTGACACATGAAATTCCTACTAAAAAAGTCCCATCTTGATCCCCAAATAATTGTTAAGACGTTGCATGGCCACTTTTTCTGTGTCAACAAAATTTTGATTGTTGGTAGCTGTTGACCGTCCGTCATGCCTAAATTGTTAAAAACATTAGGACTGTCCATTTTAAACCAAAAAATATGAGGACGTTAAAGCTTTCACCTTATTTCACAAGTTATTAAGACGATTGGTTTCCACTTTGACCCTAAATTAATACGACGTTTTGTGTTCACCGTGATCCCAAAAATATAAGATGTTGTGTTTCCACCCTAACCATAAATTGTTAAGATGTTAGTGTCCGTTTTAAAATCAAAATTATGAGGATGTTTTGTTTGGCGTATACCTTGACTCTAAAATTATTAAGTCTTTGGTGTTAACATTATAGTTTTCTGTGTTTTTTATTGTCATTCAAAGGGTTGCCGCCTTGATTACCAGAATGTTTAGTTTTTGGAAACTTCCTTGAGCCCAGCATTGATTAGACATTGAGACCGTTTTCTGCATCCCCCTCTCCCCCCAACAGATATTCCAATAGGTCTTGGCTGAAATTGAAGCAAGCTTTATGTATTTTTACTTTCAGAAGCATTGCATTTTTCCGTTGTTCCTATCACAAGTAAATGGAAAACGACAAATCACGACCTCGTCACAAAGAAGACCCGTTGAGGAGACGTCTTCGGCGTTTCGTGAGAGTTATTTTACAAGATAATGACGAATCCAAACGTTCATTTTTTCCTTACATACAGCCAAAAACTAATTCGAGATGGATTTTAACATTGTTCTGGAGTGTGGTATTTGCTGTATGTCTAGCTTTACTAAGCTATCAGGTGTATGACCGAGTAGCCTACTACATTACCAATCCAGTTGCAGTAGATGTTTTCATCACAAGGAAGTCAGTGCAGTCATTACCTGCAATGACTGTATGTCACTTCGACCAAAACATTACATTATACCTTAAAAAGAAATATGGAATTACCGAAGAATGTCCCAGTCTAAGTGAATTTTTAGTGAAAGCTAATATTGCAGACATATGGAAATATCTGAACACATCTATCGCATTACACTCGGCTAGAGTCATTAATGTAAGTGTACACAAAAGTGTTAAAATCTAGCTTACTTTCAGTCCGTACTTTAACATTCTCAGCAAAGCAATAAATGTACGCAAAAAAAAAAGAACGAAGAAGGTTAAAGCACAAAACATAACATGCCAGATAGAGAATACCAAGGAAAATTGGAAATTGGCCATTAGCGAAAATTATACACTAGAAATAACGTAGTTCAGTAAGCCACCTTTATGCACTTACGTTTCGTCGGAGTGGCATGACCCGGATTCGAACCGGCTACCCAGTTCGCCCCAAATCATTTGCATAGCGCCTTAATCGCTATGGCCACATCCTCCACTGGCATAAAGATCACTCACTGAACCCGTTACTAAGGTTACAACCGTGACCACAAATACTCAGCCTAAATTGAGAATACCACAGATACTCAGCCTAAAGGTTGATTCCGACACTATTTTCAATTTGCTATCTCAATCGAAATAGGGAAATTTTAAATTAGCCATGCTATGAATCAACCAACAGAGGGCATGCAGAACCATAGCTGGACGCTGACTCCAGCATGATTAATTTTTGTCAAAAAGTAGCCAAAAATAGAAGCACTCCACACAACCAGTGGTAGCCATTTAATAGTTGCAAGTGAAACATCGCAACAGACTACAGCTACAGTATAAAGATGGAAGCATCCCAGGGGTTGAAGGTACTCAAAGCTAGTAGGTATGCAGATTTAAAAATAAATGCTCCAGGACGAACTCAACTAAGCATTGAGTTGCACTCCTCAAGCCTTGCATGATTCATCGCGCTTAACGAGTGAATGCCAACACAACAGCTGTTCTGGCTTCTTTATGAGTGGTCAATGGTCATGCTGGTTTAACTGGTTTGCACTGGTTTGCACTACTTACAAGGCACGTCCATAGTTTAACAGAGAGTGTTACATAGTTTGATGATCATTGTCTACCATATAACCTAATGCAGTTTAAAATATGTACGTAACATAGATTTGCATCTTCCCGTCGAATGTGTCTCATTTAACACATTATAAAAATAGAAAATTCCCATTAGGCCTAATAAATAGATAGTACTGAGAATCTAGCCAGTTGCTTAAGTTGCTTAAGTTGCCATTGCTTAAGTATTACTGTCTATTACACGTTCCACTTCTTCGATTCTGTAGATTTGATTTTTCGTTATTTTGCTTTATTGCTAATTATTATTTGCAGAGATGAGTTATTCCGAACTGATAAAGATTTTGGGTAAGCTAAGTATTTGTTCTTGATTTCGCATTTATGTTTCCCATGCAGGGTACTACCAGCAATGAACTATCTTTATCTGAGACCTCACTATTTTATGGAACTTGCGTTACTTTTGGGAACAGTAAGTAGCCTAAATGTTTATTTTTCTTCCCATTATTTTTCTATCATATGCATACAAGGGTAGTTATTTTAGTTACGTTATTCCTTAAAAAGGCCTACGTAATACTGAACTAATGTAATTCATAGCTGAAGGAGATTTATATATTACTAGCAGACGTACCCGGCTTCGCCCGGGGTTTTGTTTATGCAAGTGTTTGTTTCACAGTGTTCGTGTGGTGTTAGGTTTGACGTGTAATTTCACCTGGCTACTGTTACAGGTAATTTGACTTCCTGTAATATTCCCCCTTTCCTCCAATCCTTTCCCTCCCCTTTTCTTTCCCTTCCCGGCCTCCTACCCGTCTCTCTTACCTTTCTGTCCTTTGCTCCTCCTGTCCGGTGTTTTTCAATTTTTGCAGGATGTACAGATGTATGACAAGATTTAGATTAGGGGTTTGAATAACATCTCTGTAATGTGTGGTGCAGTGGCAACCCGGACCACTGCACTGTGACTGAGGTTGGTGCTAATGACCAAGCTGTCGACACGCCATTAAGCCTCATCCCCACCCTTTGCTATACGTAGTTGATTTTGGACGGGTAGTTGAATTAAATGCTGCCCCTCTTTCTCCCCCTGCGCCTGTCAGTAATGTTGTGCGTCCACTCTTGCTGTCAACACCATGCCAGATACGTCATCGATATGAAAAACAAATTCCTTTTCAAGCCACTGCATTTCAGCCTTCGAATTTCCTCATCATAATCAGTAAGGAGATGCGATTTAAAAAAAAGTCTTTCCTGTCTCTGCAATGGTGGAAACTATGAGGACTTTCTTATCACACTGTGGTTTATGTTTGGCCTTATGACACCGCCAACTCCGTTTCCGGATTTTGAAAGTCTGGAAGGCATAAGGCAACATGTTGGGAGGCAGGAATGGTGAATACACACAGCGCAACAGTTAATCAGACTTATAAAAAATCAATAAAAGATTAGCAAAGCACTTCAATAGTTTGCAGCACATGAACGTTATTGTTTCATTTGAATGGCATCCTCAAAACAAGTGAACAAATTATTAAAAAGATAAAAAATTGGTTAAAAAAATTCCCAAGGGGGGGAAGTGGTCGGGGGGTCACAAGGAACCACCTTGGGGCAAAAATGCACCAATAAAAACCTCACCTTAATAGGGTCCAAGTGGGATTTGAACCTCCACACATTACTCAATATAAAAACTTCCTGCCATTTAGTTTGTCCCGCAAGGCCTGCCCAGCAGCATGCAATCTAAGACATGGAGTTGGAAAGATGTCTGAGGGAACAAGAGCGGATTTCCATGCAGCATCAGCAAGCTCGTAACCAGCTGCCCCAACGTGGTCCAGGATCAAGTAGAAAATCAGTTTTCCATTGGCCAGGCAGGCGGGAAAGCAGAGCTGGGATTTCCTACGTCAAGGGGTTTCGAGGGTCGTATGTTGCCAAAGACTCCAGGGTACAAAACGAAAACGTTCACAAAATGTTTTTATTTTATCTAACGAATCGATAGTCAGTTATAACGAATTTTTTTTTTTACCAATTTACTTGTAAATATGTCGAGTCAAGCATGGGTACACTAGTCAAGCATGGGCATATTAGTATGATGATGATGATAACAAAATAACTCACTGTATGATATTAGTTGTGCAAGTTCACTTTAGGTTTTGCTATTATTTTATCACCTAAACAATTGATTTACTTTGTTCGTTCCAGGACTTACTGAGCCAGTCGATACAAATAATGGACGATTCGAAATTGTATCAAACTCAATTTCACAAGACGATTGCCCTTTATCTGCAGTGGTATGTGCATACAACTTGTTTGAGCTTCTTTGGTATACATTGAATCTCTGATCCGAATAAACTCTATGAGGGACAGAAACAATTCATCCTTTTATTTGATTTTTCACGGTGCACAATATGAAAAATACAATACCTTCAGATGTGTTCCATCAATGTAAAGACAGGGTTATTTTTTGTAATCAATTTCTTTTATCCTTGCTTCAGAAATTTTTCTTTGAGCGAAAATGCTCAGTTTTGAGCCGTATTTATATTCAGAAAGATGTCCAGTAAGATTACGGCTAAACTATGGATTCGAATCAAGGACATCTTGATCATTGCATAGTTCGTATAATGTCTTGAATAGGCAGGTGAAATATGCATAGTTTCTGAAAGAAACATGCTTTCAGAAGAATCTCATGAAGATTCTGATATTGCAAGGCTCATGAAATGTCCACGGCAATAAGCTAAAGGCAAAAGACAGAATCGGCAAAACTATATCCTATAGCTGCTCTTGAAGGCAGACTCACAGAATCAAGAAGGGTTCTGATAACTACATGGTTCGTAAAATGGTCGTAATAAGCAATAGCATGCCCCATATCTGCTGAAGGAGCCGAGCTCTAACATATTCAATATGGACCTGTTCATTACTTTGCTAGTAGAATGACCATAATAGGCCGTAATATATACCATAGCACCTGATAGTGCCAAGTAGTCACAGGATCAAAATATTTTTTACCACTGCATCTTTCGTAGAATGCCCGTAACAGGCCTGAGTAATCCCGTAGTTGCTGAGCAGCCAAGCTCCAAATGAATCAATAAGGTTCAGATAATAGTAGGAATAAAAGGAAAAATTCCTTTTGAACAGTCCCTGTAATAAACCCATTTTGAACAGTCCGAGTAACAAGCCCTTGCAAGTTGCTTTTTACAGGGGTGTTGCTAGTTGGGTATTTTTCACCCTATGTGAATTTTAGTGAAGGTGTCTTTTCTAATGTGGGGAGGGGGATTGTCTGTTAGATTGTGCAACTTTTTAGTATTTGGTTTGGTGGAAAAGCATGACGATGTTTGCTTTAGACCCCACTCTGCTCCGAGCTTTTTTCATAGAATCGAAAAAATTGCAGAACCATATAATTATCTCCAAAAAAAAGCGGTCTTTTTTAGAAGTTATGATGAGGTGCTAATTTTTTCTAGGGGTAAAAGCACCTCACCATTCCTGCTTCGAGCTTTTTTATAGCGGCAAAAAAATTATTGCAGCATCATATGGATCCAAAATCCGTGTATTTTTGGAAAGGCATAATGTAGTGCTAATTTTTTCCTCAATATTAACAGCTTAGTCGGCCACTGGGTGAGTGTCACTGATAAAATTACGTTCAGGTTGGAATAATGTGAGATTTATATTTTTGCAAAACATTAGTTACAATATACTTGCGGTGTTTTGTTAAAACAGATAGGAAAGGAAGGGGTTTCCCATATCCGAGGTGGAGATAATGAACTTTACTGACATCAATGGCATTGGCATTAGTATCGTCAGTGGAAAGCAAAAGTACCTTGTTTTACGGAATTTTATCAGTAGTAATATCACGAGAGCGGTAAATTTATCGATACTAAACTACGTTCCAGTTGTATTTGAAACGAGAATATACCGTCTCCTTTATACATCACTTCAACTTGCATAATACGGCTGTGGCTTCTTGCTTGAATTCACAATTCCTGTGTGCACGAAATGATGAAAGTATACAAATTGTTGCCAGATGCACTTACTGGTTGGTATAGTGTTAATAGGATTGGTAATTTCTACCACCGCCTTCATAAATAAAGCAGTTTTGTTTCCCTAACGACCCGTCGCAAATTTCCCTAAACCGAAAGTAACTCGCTGTAATAGGACGAAGTAGCTTGTTAGAGCGCTTCAACCAAAGTAAATACGTATTTTTATTTGCTTGTTTGGTAATTGTTGATGTTTGTGTCAGTGGGTGGGTAGGTGCTTCTTGTGCCTTTTCTATTTCTATTTCTATTTCCTAAACCAAGATGCTAGACAAAATTGAAATGGAAGGTCTACGAATGAAATTCATAAAGGCCTTCGATTTAGTCAGACCCAGAGCAGCAGTTTCAGAAACCTTCCTATAATGGACTGTCAGGCCCATCTATGGACCGATTCGATTTATTTGCGAATAAAGTTATTGTTATTATGATAATTGACATGATAATTTTTTGAATAGTGAACTCGATGAGGGGAACTAATCTAATAAACCTTGATTAGAATCACAAAAAACTTCGGTCACCTACAAACGACCCTAAAAGCATAATTCTTCGTTGATTAACTGATTTACTTCCCTGTGGTTATAGTTAGGTTACATGAGTTCAATTGAATCTTTTTAAATTCAATGAGTTTAAGTGGTTTTTGATGGGGTGAAATGGCTCGTAAAAATGCACACACTCCTAAATTACTATGGGTCCTGGTCAAGTTACCCAGACTGAACGCCAGTGAAATCTTCATTGCTGAGGACAAGCACCATGTTTTGTCTAATGTGACAGTGTCGTAATAAAGTAATACAAAGTGTCCTACGCACACAACTATATAATTATTTGTTTGGACAGCATAGCAACAAGTATCGTTTTCAATTTTACCTTTGCTACTGCACTGTGTGTGCATGTTAAAATGTAGTGGGAATTCATTAGTTAAAAGATCAAAAAATTATGACAGTATGACAGCATTCAGGCAATTTAGTGATACTGGTTCTCAGCACATGAGGTTGTGAAAAAATTGTTAGAATTTGGTACAATTATTTTATGCACGCATAATTGGGAGCCAAACCCGGGTTGTGTAATAGTATTGTATATTTTGACCTAATCAAACTTTCCATTACAGGTTTTAGTTCACGAGTATGATGAAGCTCCTTACTTTGCGAAAAGGAATGTGTTACTTAATGTTGCAAAACTTGAAGTTGCTGTTTCAGTGAAAGAGGTAATTTGTAGCCTATAGTACCGATTCAGGAAGGAATCAGTTTAAGCATCATAGCCGTTCTTAGCATGACATACCATCGGTTTATTGGATATTTTGCCTCAGTAAGAAGTCATAGAAGTCAGACATTTTTCTAATCTCTCGCTTTACTCTCAATTTACTGAAGATTAAATCTAAACACTTTTTTT